>JAJIBD010032040.1:0-101582 GCA_021461705.1 Cryptotis parvus | reverse complement strand
CCCGAAGCCCAGGGGCGCCTTCCAGGGCTTCAGCCAGTGGCCCAATGCCAGACCTTGGGGATACAGTGTGGGGATCGCCCAGGCTTCCACAGTGGTGCTTGAGAACCATTTGATGCTAGGAATTGATCCTGTGTGGCTTTCGAGTTACACTGGCTGTACTCAGGGCTTACTAGTAGCTCTGGGCTCAGAGATCACTCCTGGCAAGGTAAGGGGTATTATATTGGGTACTGGGGAAAGAACCTAGGTCAGCAGTGTACAAGGTCAGCATGTACAAAGTCAGCATGTACAAGGTCAGCAGTGTACAAGACAAGTGTGCATTACTCTGAACTCACAGGGGGCAGATTCTTTCATTAAAAAAACATGAGATTATGTGTTTAAATGCTATTAATAATGGTTTACTGTGCACATAAATCCAACACCACATGCATCACCAGTGGTGTACCCCTTTCTCTCCCAAGGACCTCAACACCCCCCCTCTCAGACCCACTTCTCCCACTCAATTGTGTGGATTTCTGTACTATCTCACCAGCCTCTAGCCCTGCTTGCACTTGCTGCACGAAGGAGTTGTCCACACTTGGCTGTACTGCTCTCACACTTGCATTAAGGTGCTGGCTGGAGGCTGTGTGCTTCGGCTGGGGTGCTCACATGGAGCTGGAGGTGAAACACTTTGTTGTGTTGGAGTTCCCAGCCTGCAGCGCCCCAGGAAATGCCCTCAATGTGTGAGGCAGTGCCCAGTATTGTACTCATAGCCTCATCCTTGTAAGTCAGATGCTTTACTATGGATCTAGCCACAGCCTCCCTAAAACATTTTTCTTAGTTATCCCCTGAAAAGAAAAAGGAGCATTTTTACTAGAAGATATTAGGGGCATATTTTACGGGTTCAATAATAGTTACATCTGATGATTAATGCCCTCGGCATCACCATATACTCAGAGCTTATGTTACTATTTAAAGTCTCTATTGAAGAGCAACAGCAACAAAAGTATATAATACAAAACCTTACAACTATACCTAATAAAAAATACTATACAATTAAGCCATTTCCCATGCAGCCACACAAGCTTTGTCATCAAATAATTGACATTCACCACTGTATGTGGTTTGCCTCACATATAGACAAATTCTGGACTGCATAAACATTTTCATAACAATCTTGTTTACCTCCATTAAGAGAATAAGCTCTCTAGAGATAAAGACATGGAAGAGATAGTATCTTTTTCAGTGGCATGTGAGAGGTTTCTAAGCTTGATGTGGAAACTTATCTTAGCGATTCAACGGAAGGTCCAATGTATCTGGGACACGAGCTTGGTCAATGTTTCCTGGTATGTTTCCTTAGGGGTCCATTCTTTCTACCAAGGAATCATATCTCTATTTGGAGCAGGGATGCCTTAAAGGACAGCAGTACTTCTAGTACGCCAAGCAAAGCACACGATTTATTTTCACAGGGGGAGGATGGGAGTCAGTCATCTGTCATCTGCAATATAGTCGGACTGCAGCTCTGCAAGTGACTCTGTTCTCATCGAAGATGCTGAAACACCTGATCTTTGTAAGCTTCGCCTCTGCAGCAGCTCTGGCAATGCTCTCCCCAAACACAGGCTCAAGAGTGGTGAGTCAGGAGAGAATGGTCTTTGGGAGAGCAAGTGCAGCCTGGTGAGTGGCAGCCCCAAAACCAGTCCCACTGCTAACTCATAACTCTAAGTGACCTTCATAAAGTGAGGCTTAATAAGCATGCTTGTAATAACTCAATTCTTCTGTGACCTGGATATTTTAATAGCACTTTTCTGAGCCTTGGGCAAAGAGCCTTAGCCATCTTTTGAATGCTTGGTCTTAGGAGAAGTATAAAATCTTCTGTATTGATATTAGTGAGATAAGCAAAGAAAAATGGTTTCTCCCCTCTCTGCCATCAACTCCATAACTGATATACTCTTCCTGGTCATGGAACAAATAAACTCAGAGTGACCCGTGAATATCAGCTACTGTTTAAGACTCCTTGGTCTCCTGGGGCTAAATGGTCATGTTTTCAGATGTCCTGTCCATCTGAGCAAGATGACAGCCTGGAGTGCCATCAGAGTTGTCTTATCTAGTGGCAAAGCAGAGCAGGGAGATTGAGCTGGGAACTTCCTGAACCGCGTAACCCTTTCTGGGAATTCAGCCAGCTCAGCTTTGGCTCTGGTGCAGAGCCGGTCCTCTGGCTGCCACAGCAAGCTGGTGCCTGGTCCTGTGCTCCTCTGGGTTGAAGGTGACCAGCCTCAGAGACTCCAGCTCAGGGACCTGTCACTGCAGTGCAGTCTAAGGGGCTTACCAGCAGCACCATTGACCAGTCAACTCAATATCCATAGAATTTGGAGTGCTTTCACTGCCCCGCACAGTAATTGATGGGGAAAACACCCTGAGGACTAAACCCAGGCCCTTTCACCATTGTTGGGGCTGCAAAAGAGAATAGAGGAACCCCAGGACCAGGAATATCATGAATCGGTAGGAATTCAGCTGGAGTCGAATGCTTTGAGAATACAGCAGGTCTGAGAGCAGCCCAAATTTGGCCAAGGGGCCTCACTCTCTGGGATTCTCTTTCCCTTCATCCCCTCTGTTCCACACTGGGATCCTCCTTTCAAACGTCCATTCCTTCCCCTAGCTCCTAGGACAGTCTCTGGTTATCTAGGACACGATGATCACTGTCCATGAGAAGCCTTGAACAACATCTGAAAGGTGCCATGCCCTTCTAGGGAAATCCAGAGAGAAGAGAAGTGAGGTATGGAATAGTGAAGGGAGCATTGCGCTTTTGAGTAAAGAAAGGGAAGAAAACATGGACTCATCCAGCACCGCTTGAGTGGGCCTGAAGTCTACAGGGAAATACAAAAGGAAGTGAAGAATCATTTATATGTTTTCTATAACTTATGTTTTTAATATGTTTTGGTTGAAATATTTAAATTTTCAAAAATAAATGGCTTGGGGGCACGGAGAGATTGTCCAGGTGCTTTGACGCTTGCCTTACATGCAGCCAACACAATCCTATCCTGGTAGCACAGAAGATCCCCAAACACCACCAGCAATGACCCCAGAGTAATACAGGTTGTGGCCACCACATCAAAACAAGCAAAAGGGGTTTTCCTTTGTTGGGGGTCTTTAGTCTTTCTGATAATGAGCCTGGCCTAAGAGGGCCTTGGCAAAGCGATGTGTGAAAGCTCCTGGGACCTAAACTTGGACATACCCCACAGCTAACACGCTTCACCCATGGTTTAATCATGGAATAAAATCTAGCCTAACTTAGCATGAAACTTGAGGCCTTATTTGCTCTGAGCCCTGCTTTCTCCCTCACCTCTGCCTCCCCACCCCCCAGCTCTATCCATCCTTCCATCTCCTGGGACCTTTCTTCTTCCCTTCTCTCCCTACCTTTCTCCTGAGCTTCGTGCTCTTTCCCCAGGCAGTGCAATCTGGCTTTATTCTTTTCTGCTCTGCTCCCCTGTAATTCTCCAGAATAAATAGTGTCCCCCTCCTATGTCTGATCAATAATCTTCCTTTATCCCCCTGCAGGCCAGAGACAATGGGTATTCCAGTGCAGGTGTCTGCTGGATGAATAAAAGCATAAAGAGAAAGATTTTCAAAATATCTAAATATACATATTTTAAAAAACCAATTAGTAGGGAAATGGAAAAGGTAGAAATGCCATAGAGCAAAAGAATTGATCTTCATTAGGAAGTTTGGGGGGTGGGTATCAAGGGAGATATACGTTAGGCAAAGGAACACAGGGACAATATGGGGTAAGGGGCTTCCATAGAGGCAGGGGTAGAGGGGGCGGAAGAAAACTGAGGGAGGAACGCTGGTGAAAGGACCAGTACTGAGACCCTGTCTGCCTAAACCTTACTCAGGAATAACTTTATAACTCTGTAATTCATGGTAATTCTAAATAGATAACTAAAGACCCACCACCACTTAAATCTGTGGCAACGATACATTGGTATGTGCAGTGTGTGTGTGTGTGTGTGTGTGTGTGTGTTAGTAAACAAACAGCAACATTATGGTCAGGATAATAGACTCTCAGTGTAAGAGAGTGACTGCTAAGTATGTTCTGAGGCAGATAAGAATCATTTGTAATTGGCATGTTCTTTGTCTGCCAACAATGCCACTAGCTGGTTTCTCAGGCCCTATACAACGTTAGCCCATACTTGAAAGGCCAGCATATGTTTTCCTATTCACCCAGTGAATTTGCTTATGAAGGAGTCCTATTTTCATGGGGGAAACAATGGTAGTTTTACTTCTCTTCACTCCCAAGTTATCACATGTTAGAAATGAAGCCACACCAAGCATGGAACCTCTGTAAAGATGACGGGGATCCATTTAATGACGAGACGTCACCTGTGCTCAGGGATGAGAGGGACAGCCATTTACTAACTTACGATCTGACTCTCCACCTACTTCTAACACTGGGAAAAAACTTTTTTTTGCCTATCTTGCATTTCAAACTATAAAAGCACAAAAATCTACAATGATTCAGGAACATAGTCCTCTTTTGGAATTGTTTGGTATTTTGTGAATGTGGGGGGGGCAGGATTGAACCCAGGGCTTCCCACAGATCAGGCATGCACTCTGCCACTGAGCCACATCTGGGCTACTGGGCTCATTTTGTATTGGGGGGTCACACCTAGAGACGCCCACAGTTGACTCTGTTCAGAGATCACTCAGGGCCATGCCCAGGGAACCATATGAGGTGCTGGAGATCAAACCCATGCAAAGCAAATGTACAAACCTTTGTACTATCTCTCAGGCCCCCTCATTTCCCCTTTTTTATTACTCCTGGCAATGCTCAGGGGACCATATGGGATGCCGGGGATTAAACCCGGTCAGTCGCAGTGCCAGGCAAATGCCCTCCCTGCTGTGCTATCGCTCCAGCCCCCTCATTTTCACTTTTAAAAAAGAAACCTATCATCATAAAAAATAAGAATATGACATCTAAGTTTTCAATACGTCACCATGTTAACAATTTAGTTTTGAAACAGACTTGCCTAACAAATACTCTGCTTCACAAAAAAAAAATAATCACAGATACTTTGGAACCAGCCTAATGATAAACGAAAAATGAGTAAATAAGCCTGGCTGGAGAGATAGATAAGACAGAAAGGCTTAATCCCCAGCCTCCAATATGGTGCTCTAAGCATCACCAGGAGTAAGTCCTGATTCTTGATAACCTTAAGTACCACTGAGTGAGACCCCTCCAAAAAAATAAACACACAGAAAAGAGAATACCTGGAATTTGGGGCCAGAGCTGTAGGGCATTTTTTTTGTACACGACTGACCCAGATTTCATCCTCTGTATCTCATATGGTCCCTGGATCTCCACCAAGAGTAATTCTTGAGTGCAGAGCCAGGAGTAACCCCATGAGCATCTTTGGGTATAGCCTCAAACTCAAACAAACAAACACCCTCCCAAATAAACCTGGAACCAAGTAAATCAATGGTGCCTTCATTCCTCAAAGAACACAGCAATTTCCATTCTGTCACCCTCAATAAGAACCCTATAAAGACCCACTAAGAACCCCTTTCTAAAGTCAAACATCAATCTTTTATTTTTTGAAGGGGTCCCACCTGGCAATGTTCAGGAGTTATTCCTGGCTCTGCACTCAGGAATTACTCCTGGCGATGCTCAGGGGACCATATGGGATGCCGGGATGGACCCTGGGTTAGCAGCGTGCAAAGCAAACGCCCTCCCCCATTGTGCTATCGCCCGGCCCCTCAGTCTTTCCTTTCTCAAGTCTTGGGTCAATTCTGAATCACGGAAGAATTAAGAAAAAAAAAAGAACTCACCACAAATTGATTTAACTTGCCACCATGTATGAAATGTGGTTTTAATGAAGGAATTAATTTTTTTTGCAAGTTACAAACCCTTTGAAATTGGAACCCAGAAAATTATACGTGGGAGATGCTCCTTCCTTTCCTAATTAAGTGAGCACCACTGTCTGCTCTCTCCAGCTGGTTTCTCAGAAACCGAAGTCGGCCTTCCATAGAAATATCATTTCATTTTATGGGAAGTCAGTTCTCCCACACCACATGCCGAAGCTTCTAGATGCAAATGACACAGTCTTGAAGGCCCATTGCCCCATTGAAATGTGAAACCAACCTTCCAAATGGCTTACCATTTAGACATTAACTATTAAGCCCAACAACTGCCTAAAATAAAAGTCTTTGGCATAATAACCATTTTCATAAAACTAATTCCCTCAAATAGGCATGTCCTAATGGACCAATAAAACTTGCCTTGTCGTGCCTGAATGCAGCATTATGGCCATTTAGAGCTGGCTGTAATTGGTATCAGTGCTCAGTGAAAGTGGGAGGTGGAGAGACTTTCCATAATAATACTTTATACCGGGCTCCCTCAGGGCCTTTCATCTGAGGATCTCAAAGCACAGGACAAACACTAATTAATACTCATGACACCCTGGTGAGAGAGGGAGAATTATTATCCCCATTTCACAGATGAGGAAACGGTGAGGTTAAGTTGGGTAACCTGGTGAGTCAGAAGAAAGAGTTCCTGATTCTCAGTCATGTGCTCGCCCTGGCATTACACGGGAGCTGCCATTGCAAGATAAAAGGAAACGTGCCTCATTTTCAAATTCCACCCCAAGGTGGAAGCATCAATTAGAAATGGGATCACAATTAAGTCATTTGGTTTTAACAACAGTAATCCCATCTTATAATCTTCCAAATTTATTTTAAAATAGCCAAATAGTTTTAAAAGGAGTTTTTAAAAAAAATCTGAAAAAAAAAGATGATTTCAGCATCAAAGAGGCAACTGCAGAAATTTAGGTGGAGTCATTCTGTAAATTGGCTAAAAAGTTGTGTCTTAGGATGGGTCAGGTTCTTGTGATACCTCGAAACTCACTGAGAATAAACAGTCCGTTTCGAAAATGTTTTTGTATTCTCATGTGGCATGCAATTGGATACACAAGTTGGTAATATTTGTTAAACCAATGTACCCCACCAAGTGCCGACAATGCAGAGAGCTCCTGAAGATAATGAGGGTAGAATCTGCCCCTCAGAGGGATTAAGGATTTAATGAGAGACATAAATATGAGAAAGATAATTAAGAAATGACTGGAGAGAAGATGGAACAAGTTGGGTGTCCAATGTGCAAACATTGAAGTTCTAGATCCAAATTGAATCATGAAAGAGTTTTTATAAGTATAAACTATTCTTATTGATTTGGGGCAACAAGGATTTTAGAATACATTGAAACAGAAAAATCTTATTAATTTTTTTAAATGTAAGTAAAGGTCTTGGTAAATATAATTTCAAGGGAACACTCGTATAAACAAATATGCTTGCATCTAAGACAATAATGTCATCATTTTTGAAGACATCAAAATCCAAAATAAGAAAATCAGATTAAGGAATGCGGTAAGAAAAAAATAAACTGGAGCTGGAGCAATAGTACAGAGGGAAGGGCATTTGCCTTGCACACGGCCAACCTGGCTTTGATCCCTGGCATCCCTGTGGGATGCTCAGGAGTAATTCCTGAGTGCAGAGCCAGGAGTAACCCCTAAGTATCACCAGGTGTCACCCAAAAAGCAAAATTAAAAAAAAAAGAAACCTCCTTAAATGACTCCAAATTATCCCACAGAATACTAAGGTTCTGAGTTTTATAAATCCAACATTATTTCTAAAAACTGCTTAATGTTTACAAACCCTATATGCCAGCTTCTTTAGCTCATTCCAACGGACCGTCCTAGATTAGCTCATTATCTGGAATGTTGAACATCATTCACTAACTACCATTCAATAAGTTATTATTCAATAAGTACTATTTGGTTCACAGTTTCCCCAAATTTAGTTGACCTACCATCCCTTTTCAAAAAAAAAAAAAAAATCACTCAGTGGCCACCTACAAATCTACCTTCTTTAAGCAAACAGGAATCAATCCCAACTGCATCTAAGGCTAATGACCCCACCATTGTTCTAGTACCCCATGGGGAGAGGTAATATCACCCACTTTGGGAAATACTGGCAAGAGAAGACTTGGAACGAGTTTTAAATGAACAAGAATACTTGTCCTGATCCTATGGGGTGTCTTCCAGCTCCCTTCTGCCTCAGGACCTTTGTAAGTGCTATTCAGTCTAACTCCTGTCAATTGACAGGAGTGAGAACTCAGAGACAGGCCTGCAGCATGGACGGAGGCGCCTGGGAGGGATGGCAGGTTCTAGCCCTGGCCCACCACCCCAGCAGAGCCTCACAACAAGCCAGACGACCCCCCCCCACTCCATGAAGGCCGCCATTTTCCATATCCGGACTTCCCTCTCATCAGAACTCCACCCAGCAGAAGAGCCTATCACAGCCCGGCCTATCACAGCAAGCGGCAGCGCAGTTCATCAATAAATACTGTATTTAGAGGTGACTACAAGAGTATGCCACCTGCACGGTAAGCCTGGCAAGCTATCCGTGTTGTATTTGATATGCCAAATACCAGTAAAAATTATATTAGGTCATTCCCATGACCTAATATAATGGTTTGAGGCTCTTTATGTTCCTGGAGCAAGAAAATGCCCTTGGGCTCTACTAGCATGAGACAGGACATATGGAGATGTTACTGGTGCCTGCTCAAGCAAATTGATGATGAACGGGAAGAAAGTGATAGTGATAGTGATTCAGTCTAACCCAGAATATTGTTTCCACCTACCACCATCATCTTCCTCACTTAGGCCCCTCCCATTTATCCTTTGTTTTTTACTCAAAAATATTTTTTTCTTAGAAGGAAATATTCTTTCCTTCTTTATTCTTCCAGGAATAGAGCACAAATTGTAGAGCTTTGCAGGTATGTGAAACCCGGAGTTCCATGCCTGGTACCAGGCATTCTCTGAAGCATTGCTGGGTATGACCCTGAGTGATCTCCAGCTCCCCCCCACTCCAATAGCAAAAGAAAACATCCACTTGTTGACTCTTTAGACAAAATTAGCTCTGTGGTTACACCTTTGGAAAACCCTTCGCACTTTTCCTCCATAACATTTGTCTTTGAAATATGTGGTTTTTAGAAAAAGAATTGTGTGTTTGCTTCTATTCTACCCATTGTGGCTCTTGACTCTAAAGATTCCAGTCTGTTTTGTGTGCTGTTATACCCCAAGCACACAGGAGGAAACCCTCAATAAAGCTTGATTAAATAAAGAACACATGTTGCTAATAGTGGAAAAACAGTCAACAGGGAACATGTGGGGAGAGCACAGAGGATGGAGAGGGAGGCCATGAGGATAGTAGGGCTGGCCGTGAATTTCCCGGGGAGCCTCGGGCTGGCCCTGCTCTCCCACAGAGACCCTATGTGTTACCACTGAACATAAGTCATTTCACGGGACATCACTTCCAAGGTCACCTAAAGATCAGGCTATACCAAGGCGAGAACTAGACTAAGCAAGGCTGGACTCAAAACGTAGACAGGAATATTGTGAACCCAGACAAACATCTGGGGAAAAAACCCTCCCTTGTTTGGACTAAGGTGAGTGACTGTCATTTTTTGACCAATTCTAGGGGTTGTTTTACTTAGCATTGTTTATGCCATCTTTGGTTGTAACATTCAAATCCTGGAATCACCTTACATCTTGACGGCCTTCTTGGACTCACCCTGAGTTAAACCCCAATTCCACCAGAAACTCTTAATCACCCCAAGTTAAACCCCAGTTCCGTCAGAAGCTTTCCCCCTTCCTTCTTCTGAGAAGGTTGTGGTTCAGCGTGATCTTCCACCCAATCAGCCCAATATAGTTGACAAACCAAGTTCATCTGCCCGAAGGTTTTCTATGGGCTACATTGGAAAATAAAAAGAATCTCTATGCAAGGCGGCAGAACATTAACATGCAGCAATTCAAATGGCTCCTTGCCCAGAGAATGGTTTAGTGCCTGGAAATATTTAGCACCAAGTAGACAATTCAATTGGAAGATATTACTGGATCCCAGTATTCGTAGACATGACTGTAAATTATCAGGTAATTTTGGTTTGCTTGGGGACACATCCATCACTGCTCATGGCTAACTCCTGGCTCTGCACTTAGGAATCACTCCTGGTGGTGTTGTGGAACCATATGTGGTACCAGGGGTCAAACCCAGGTTGGCTGCATGCAAGGCAAATGCCCTATCTCATGTACTGTCACTTAATATGTTTAAAAATCTCTTCACATTGAGCTCTGGAAAGCAACTGATTATTAATTATTGTTCTCAGAGCATAGTTTATACAAACACGCCACTTTCCACAATACTCAAAAGTTAAAATCAGAAATGTCAACCAAACTCCATACCAGGTGCTGGCCCAGAGAAGGAAGTCCTGTGAACTGCCTTGTGAGTGTACAAAGTTCCCAGACCACCTGTGGAGAAGTCAAAGTGGATTTCCTGTCAGAAAGAACTCAACTAAATTCTCCTCCAAGGGAAGCAACATTCTAGATTTTCTCTGTTTGGTTTTCACCTGAGCTGTCAATAGTCAGTTCCCTAAAGACCTAAGACATTTGGGCATTAGAAGGTCATCCCCCCATCCCCAGCGTCAGTTCTCTCCTTCATAGCAGCTTCCTCTATTTCTGGCACACCCAGCAACACCCAGAAAATTCATTTAAAATGTCCCCCAAAGCATGGAGGACTTGAAATGTTTCTCACGGGGAGCTGGGCTGGTATGGTTCCATCTTCTAGATCCCAGAACACTTCAGAGGAACATGGAAACTCTCTGGCATCATCAATGCTGAGTGCTTCCGGCCCCTCACAGATTGCTCTGAGATTCTCGTGTGTTGGTTATCTCCAGCTGGTCTGCCACCAATCCAGCTCACCTGGAATTATCTTTCACTTTACAACAGTGCTGCTGGTCCCATTTGGTGCCGTTCCTCAGTGATCTGCTTATGGTTTCAATCCCCACTAAATAATCTGTATTTCCTGTTGCCCTGTGGATACAGAAAAAGAACTTTTGTCAGACCATCTTGCAAACATCTTAGTGTCTCCGAAACTTCCCTCTAATTTCTTTCCATCTCCTCGTGCACACCTCACAGTCCATTCTCTGGCATCTCACAGCTTTCCTTTCTCTCTGGCTTATGCATTGGAGCTCCAACTTGCCAAGAGTAACCAAACCATCTGCCTTTTCCCACCACCCCGGTAATTCCCCACACCCTGCTTTTTATAAGGGAAAGCTCTTGGCTGATTTCCTCCCCGTTTCCTTGGTCTCAGGCATTGAAGCCATTCTCCAACCCTCTCCATCTTTCTTTCACAGTCTTTCCTATTTTCATTCTCTTCTTTCGAGTCCCTTGGACCACTCCCAATTACACATTCGGATTCACAGAGGTGCTTCTGTGAAGACTGCAACAGCCTGAATGTTCGCTCTGTTTGTCTCTTTCTTCCTTTCCATCTGCCAGATCACCACCAAAATAATCTCTGCCAAATCTGATTCAATTGTGTCATCGCCCTGTTAAAAACAAAAAAAAATTCAAATACCCACCAAATCTACATAAGACCCTATTTGAGAGTTTAAAAGGATTCTTCCAACTAAGAAAAGAAGGCTAATATTCTGCCTTCTTGACAGGGGATAAAGGAAGAGACAGTTTTAGAGAAAGGATCAGAATTCAAAGAGAATGTTTTCTGACTCCAAATCTACCCCAGAGCTGGAGGGATAGTACAGGGGTAAAAGCGTTTAAGCTGTCCAAGTTCAATCCCTAATAAGTAAGTGTGGAGTACCACTGAGAGAGGCCCCCAAACAAGCAAATCTACCTTGTCTGAGAATTCTCTAATGATTTTCTGCAATCATGTTGACTGAGTTTATTCATCAATTCAGACACATATATTGCAACTCCCTCCCTCACCATGCAGGAAGGGCTACATGTCAGAGAAGCCCCTGAAACAGGCACCTTCACTGACATCCTTTGCTCCCCTTCCCTGGCTTTGCTGCGCATGTAAAGCCTGACAGGAAAAGGAGAGATGGGAAATTGCAGGGAACCATCCCAGAACCATGATAGAGTCAGCAGAGGCGATACTCATGGGCACCAATGAGGCCAAGAATTGTATGTTAGAGGAAGATGTCTCTGAGCTCATCTTGTCTTAAGAAACTCTGCAGAATGGTTGCCATAGAAGCTTCTATTATCATATTAAACATCAGGTCAGCATGACTTGCAAGCCATGTGTCTAATAAGTCCAAAATATGTTTTCTGTGTGAGCCTGTTACTCAAGGAAGAAGGAAGGATTAACGGATTGGGAAAGGTGAGAGGGTCAGAGAAGCAGCTTCAAGGGATGGAGTGCACACTTTGTGTGCAGAGCTCCCTCCAGGTTTGCTCCCTGGTACCACATGATCTCCTAAACACCGCTGAAGTACTCAAAAAGGGGGCAGAGTTAATGATGTAAACTGTCCAATTAAGAATGACTTGCTTGGGAACAACAAGTGCTGGCGTGGATGTGGGGAAAAGGGGACACTCATCCATTGTTGGTGGGAATGCCGGCTGGTACAGCCTTTCTGGAAAAACAATATGCACATTCCTCCAAAGACTAGAAATTGAACTCCCATTTGACCCAGCCATACCACTCCGGGAATCTACTCTGGGAAACCAAAAATATGCAGCGGAAACACCGTCCCTACTTTTATGTTCATAGCAGCATTATTCACAATAGCCAGAATCTGGAAGCAACCAGAGTGCTCAAAAAATCGATGACTGGATAAAGAAGCTTTGGTACATCTACACAATGGAATACTATGCAGCTGTTAGGAAAAAATGAAGTTATAAAATTTGCCTATAAATGGATGGACATGGAGAAGATTATGTTGAGTGAAATTAGCCAGAAGGAGAGAGGCAGATACAGAATGACTGCATTTATCTGCATAACATAAATATATATGTACATATTATGATACCAATATCCAAGGTCAAGTGAAACATATATCAGGAGGTCTTGTCAAAGGTGGAAATTATCACAAACGTGTGGGAGTCAGAGGCTAGGTAAGACAGAAAATGGAACAGTGTGCTCACAATTGTTGAGGGTACTAATGCCAACCTAGAACTGAGCATTAAATAGAGGCAAAAAGATACACATGACAACCCTTTAATGTATGTTATGTAATCCATAGTCTGGAGGGAAGGAAAAAAGAGAGAGAAAGCGGAAAGAAATAAAGAACCTGCCATGGAGCAGGGTTGGGGAGAGGGGAGGGAACCGAGGACGTTGGTGGTGGGAGATGGGCACTGGTGACGGGATGGGTGCTGGAACACTGTATGACCAAAACCCAAATATGAACTTTTTAATTATATATCTTTGTAATTGTAAAAATAAAAAATTAAAAAAAAATCTAATCTTAAAAAAAAAAAAAAAAGAATGACTTGCTTGGGGCGGAGCGATAGCCCAGCGGGTAGGGCGTTTGCCTTGTACGCGGCCGGCCTGTGCCGCCCAGGTTCGATCCCCCAGTGACCCATATGGTCCCCCAAGCACTGCCAGGAGTAATTCCTGAGTGCAGAGCCAGGAGTAACCCTTAAGTATTGCCAGGTGTAACCCAAAAAAGCAAAAAAAAAGAAAAAAAATGACTTGCTTCTGGGGGCCAGAGTGATAGTCCCACGAGTATGGCATTTGCCTTGCACGCGCCGGCCCATGCTGGCCCGGGTTCAATCCCTGGCATCCCATATGGTCCCCCAAGCGCTGCCAGGAGTAATTCCTGAGCGCAGAGCCAGGAGAAACCCCTGACCATTGCTGGGTGTGACCCAAAAAAAAGCACAAAAACAAACAAACAAAAAAAAGAATGACTTGCTTCAAATCATTAGGCACAATTATAATGATTTTTCTATTAACATCTCTGTTCATATATTTTTCTTTTTTTTCATATACTTACCTCCTCCAAGGGCCCCAGCTCCCCTCCCTTTCAGTGATCTCCCTCCCTGCCTCCACACACAAATTGTGTGGATCAGTTCTCTCTTGGTATTGCCTTTGTCCACGTGTCCCTACCTTGCTGTATATTGTATGGTTGGTTGGTTTGGGGGAGAGGGTGTGACAAACAGAAGTGCTTAGGGGTACCCGACACTATACACAGGAATCACTCCTGGCAGTGCACGGAGACCATATGGGATGTTAGCAATTGAATCCAGGTCAACCACCGACAAGACAAGTGGCCTACCTGCTGAACTATCTCTCCAATCCTGCTCTGTATAGTTACGTCCCAAATATCAGATTCAGCAATAACATCAAAAAATCGAACTCATCCAAATTTGTGGAAAGGAAATGATCAGACATTTTTCCCAAAGAAGACATATTGATGGCCAAAGGGGGAGTGAAAAAGTTCTCGTCATCACTCACGATTGGGGAAACGCAAGTCAAAATAGCAGTGAGATATCATCTCACACCAGTGAGAGTGGTACATATCAAAAAGTGTGCAAATGGCCATTGCTGGCAGGGATGTGGGAGAAAGGAACCTTCGTCAGCTGTTGAGGGAAGGTCAACTTACTCAGCCTCCATGGAAAGCAGTATGAAGATCTCTCCAAAAACTAGGAACAGGGGGCCAGAGCAATAACACAGCAGGGAGGGTGTTTGCCTTATATGTGGCCAACCCAGATTCGATGCCCGGCATCTTGTATGGTTATCCATGCGCTGCCAGGAGTAATTCCTGAATGCAGAGCCAGGAGTAACCCCCTGAGCATCACTGGGTATAACTCAAAAAGCCAAAAAAAAAAAAAAAAAACCTAACAACTAGTGATACAACTTCTTGGTGTCTATCCCCAAGCACAAAAACATTCAAAAGGATTTGTGCACACCTATGTTCACTGCAGTGCTTAGCACAATAGCCAAGATATGGAAACACCGAATTTCAAGAAAATGCGGTTTATTTATACAACAGTTCTAGTAACCTATTTAAAAGAACAAATGTGGGTAGATAGCTCAAGCCGTATGGCACGTACTTAGCAGCTGAGTTTAATCCCTGGCTCTGTATGTCCTCTCCTCTCTCCCCTCATTAGATATGGCCTTGGTAGATTCCAAGGCCTAACCATGAGGTCCACCCTGCTGAGCGAAAGTATTGCCAGCCTCCTTCAGCACTGGTGTTGCAGAATCTGGAGGGACAGTATAAGAGCTAAGATGCACTGATCCTGGTTTGATCCCCTGGCATCAAAAATGACTCCTTGAGTACCACCCGGGGTCACTCCCAAGCAGAAAGCCAGGAATGGCCCCTCGCACACCAGGCCTCCCACATACAAAGCATGCACTCATCCCACTGAGCTATCGCTCTGGCACAGATCCTGAGTGCTTTGAAGTGTGATGCTTTATTTGATTTTAATGTAAGCATATTCCTTTTTCTCAGGTGGGGAACACACCTGGCAGTTCTCAGGGATCACCCAAGCCGGGCTCTGCACTCAGGGGACAATATTCTGTGCCTAGGATCAAAGGGGTTGGCTACATGCAAGGCGAGCATCTTAACCTGCACTAGCTCTGCAGCGATGTATGAAGGTCTTCTTCTTTAATGTTGTTTTTGGTTCAACGATATGAAGTATGAGAATGCTATTTTGTTAGTTTAAAATTTTAGTTAATTAAATTTTTTATTGAGGCATACAGCCCGGCTTTCAAAGCTGCTTGTGTCCACACGGTTCATCAATAAATGCTGTATTTTGAGATGACTACAAGAGTATGCTACCCGCACGGCAGAGCCTGGCAAGCTACCCGTGTCGTATTTGATATGCCAGATACCAGTAACAATTATAGACCTCATCCCATGACCTGATGGGATGGTTTGAGGCTCTTTATGTTCCTGGAGCAAGCAGGTGCCCTTGGGCTCTACTTGCATGAGACAGGTCATATGGAGATGTTACTGGTGCCCGCTCGAGCAAATCGATGATGTACGGGAAGACAGTGATACAGTGATCAAATTTTACAGTACAATTGAAGATGTGTTATAGTTGCACTTACTACCCTGTTTCTGGAATGACTGCCTCGCCTCTATTTGGGTTTCACTTTTTAAGTTTTTAGAACAACATAATTTTGAAGAAGTAACGTTTCTGGAATTTGCTTCCAGAGCACTGGGGCCAGAGCGATAGCACAGTGGGTAGGGCATTTGCCTTGCACACAGCCGGACCCGGGTTTGTCTCCAGCATTCCATATGGTCCCCTGAGAACCACCAGGAGTAATTCCTGAGTTAGAGACAGAAGTGACCCCTGATCGTCGCTGGGTGTGACCTAAAAAGCAAAACAAACAAACAAATAAACAAACAAAATTCCAGAGGACCTCCAGATCAACTGATTTGCAGTGTAGGAAAAAAAATAATGTATCTTTAGAAAATATTTATTATCATTTTCTAAATGTAAAGACAACATTAAGATAACCTAAATAGCATTTTATGAACAATACTTGGTGTCTAGTGAGTGTTTTCTTCAGTCATATGTAAGTAAATACATTCCATAACTCACATATGTAGTGTCTATGTCCTCTATAGTTATTTGAAAAAGCAGTTTTTCAAGAAGTTTACATTGCTAACAGAAGGAAGGGGGTGACATCACAGGAGACCGCTTACTCCCCCAATAACAAAGATGGAATTACAAGGAGCTCTTAAATTCCATTAAAGCTGCTGTTCTGAGCCGATTCATAATCACGAACACCTGGGGGTGGGGGAAGGAGGGGCTTGTGAAATTACCGTCAGCTGAGGTTCCCCCCAAACTTTCTGATTCAGTGAATCTGAAGGAGCTGAAGCCAGTGACACACACCCTGAAGGTCGCAGCTGAAGTTAACTTATACCACCCCCAACAGGTATGGACCACTCTTTTTAGTAACCCCCAAGTTAGAGTAAAACTTGTCCAAGAAATTGGGTAAAAAGACTTTTCGTACTTCGATAGATGTAAGTATGAGCCAGAAATTCTTCCATTTTCTTTCTTTCCATTCATTTTATGGGGAAAGGCAAAATCATCAGGGCTTACTCCTGGCTCTGTGCTCAGGGGGTCACTCTCGGCAGAGCTCATAGGCGGGGCTAGAGATTGAACCTGGGTTGCCTGTGTACAAGGAAATGCCTTCCTGGTTGGACTATGGCTCCAGGCTGAGGTCATTTTAAATCCTACATGCCTCAACTTCCTCCAAAGCCAGAGTGACTTGACACTCAGTTCAGTTTGGAGAGACAGACTGTGTCTCCATGGGGACCCCCTGAATGGACATTCATGGAGACCTTCTGTATGATGACTCATGGGACCCACTGAATGGGGACTCAGGAGTCCCAGAGAACTACATCTGGGCAGGGTGACCGGTCTGGGACAGCTTCCCCTCCAGCTGTAAGGCTGCGGGAGACTGGGGTGGACTAGATGAGCTAGAGTTTGTGCAGTAAACACGGGTTCAAAACAGAAAACTGGGCACAGAAAATATAGCACAGAATGAAGGCAAGGAATGGGGCTGGCCTTGTGGCTGCGACCTAGATGGAATTCGGGAAGCGAACATGGACTGGGACCCCAGAAGTCTGAGAGGAGACTGGTATTAAGAATTGGATTTGAGTTCCTCTGTCTGCCGTAGATAACGTTCTTGAGAGTTGATATGCCAGTCAATTCTTTTTCTGAGTCTTGCTAAATGTCCATTACAACACATTCACACTTAAAGCCAGCCCTACTCCAAGGGAGAAAGGATTGTTCTGTTGGCTTTCTTCTTTTTTACTTTGCATTTACTCTACTTTCCCAGAGCTCTCAAGCTATCATGATTTCCTTGTATTTTGCTTCGGTTGCCCTAAATAGCACCCCCCCATACCCCCTATTTTTTTTCTATTAATAAATACTTTTCTTCCCCCACCCCATTCTCTTTATCCAATGCTGAGCTAGTTGTTTTGCTTTTGTCAGTTCTTTCAGTTAAACACATGTGGCTTTGCCATGGTTGATTATAACTGACTGGCAATATTTAAATTCCATTTCATCTCCGGGCTTTTTCACATTTCTTTAAAACCTCTTTTGTGGGCTCCTTTCTAAAAAAGTTTCTTTCTTTCGTATGCATCATATTCAAGTATTGATCTATTTTTCACTTCATTTTCCTTCTTAAATGTTGCTGATTAGCTGTTATCGAATTCCAACCCCATCTCTGTTCATTCCGCCTGGCCATTGCCACCGACTGGCCCTTGCCCACATCATCTCGAGTCTCCCACCCTCCTTGTTCAGAAACCAGTGACAAAAATGTGAGGTGCCCAGAAAGCTGGAGCCTGTCTTCAGCAGACATATATTATTCCCTTGGTTTTGCTCCCTCTTTCTTTACAACTGAAGCTCTTTGGAGCAGAGCTAAGTCAAGAACAATGCTGGAGTCAGATGCTTAGGGGAAAAGGACTTGAAAAATACCTGAACAGCTGGGGGCCGAGCAATAGCCCAGCTGGTTGGGTGTTTGCCTTAAGCAGGCCGGCCCATGCCGGCCCGGATTTGATCTCCCGCATCCTTGATGGTCCCCCAAGCACCACTAGGAGTAATTCCTGAGTGCAGGCAGAGCCAGGAGAAACCCCTGAGCATAGCCGGGTGTGACAAAAAAAAAAAAAAAAAAAAAAAAAACCTGACTGTGATTCCGTTCAGCAGCTCAACTACTTAAGGTCTAATTCCTCAAAAAAGTGGGCAGTTTTGTTTGTGACCTATCTCTCTATCTGTATATCTACTTATATCTTCTCTCGACCGATCTATCCATCTTTCTGTATCTATCTTATGGTTTAGGTCATTTGGTACCAGTCGTGATTACTGAGAGTTTTAATTCTGTGAGTGAAAGAATGTTCCTATGTCTTCACCACCAACAGATTTCTCAACAAAACTGCAAGAGAAACAAAGAAGTGCCTGCTAAAGAAATCTATGCTCTTCAAACAAATGCGTGAGGAAGCTGGAGAATTAGTACAGTGGGTTGGGGGGCTTCCCTGAACCTCGTTCAATCCCTGGCACTTCCGATGGTCCCACAAGCTCACCAGGAGTAATTCCTGGTCATTCCTGAGTAATTCTGGACCACATCTTTTCCCCCAATGATAAGGATTCCTCTCCAGCAGGAATGAGACAGATTCTTCTTTGCTCACAAGGAGCACCATCAGATGCATAAATCTGGCAATGCAGCCCATCATCTGTGGCCTATATGTAGGAACTATAGAAACAAGACCCTCCTTACCCAAAAAGATATGTCAGTTATTTCTCTGTTCTTCAAACGAAGGCAACTTTACAAACCAGGGAAAAGACTTCTCCACGAGCACACAAACCTACAATAAGATCTTCATATTACGATCTTAGTCATAGGAATAGCTCTGATAGCTGAAGTACATTCAGAGTGTCAGGTTTACCTGAAATGTACCAATAAAACAATCTATACCTATTTGTTTGATTTATTCTAATTTTTGTATGTTTAGGGACCACACTTGGCAGTGCCCAGAGATCACTCCTGGCAAGGCTTAGGACACCATATGGGGTTCTGGGGATTGAACTCAGACATCTGTGTCCAAGGGAAGGACCCTATCTGCTGAACTATTGTTCCAGCCCCTAAAACACCCATTTTTTTTCCTAAAACACCCATTTAAATGCTATCTCATTTCATCTTTACAGTGACTCTTAAAATAACAGTTATTTCTTAAATGAAAAACTAAGAGAGGTGGAACATTTTGTTTCTTTGTTTCATTCCAAAGCTTTTGCTCTAGCTTACCACAATATACTCTCTCCAGGTTGAATTGCTATTTCCATGTCTTCTGGGCTATTTGCATCAAATATGTCTTGAAGAGAGAAAATAGCAGGGAGTCGTATTTTTAATATAGATTTCCTGGTATGGCCTTTGTGGCAAAGGTATTGATGTCTCATTTCTACTCATTGCCTTGGGCGTACATATGTATACTCAGATCAGATATAAATCAGCCCCAATATTGGTGCTCTGTTTTCTCTACCACAAAGTGTTATTAAATAGTGTAAAAATTTAGCAACTATAAAGTTCTTTGCAAATATAAAAATTAAAATATTTTTAGTATCTACAGAAAGCAAGAAGTGCTATATAAATGCTAAGCAACAGTAGTGTAAAGCATTCATGTTGTGTGACAATGAGCATTATATAAATGCTAAGTAGAATAAAATAGAAAAAATGTAGTGTTTTGAATTGGCTCATAAATGCATCAGGCTTCTTCTGTTCCCTAGGCACAAAAAATAGAGCTGGACTTGCAGCAAAATGCAAAAGCAAATACTTAGCTCTTCTCTTAATATTAAGAAGACATGAAACCATTCAATGTGGGGAGACTCTACACACCCCCTAAATATCTCAGGGTAGTTAAATAGCGCTGCCATAGCAAGAGTCCACTAAGAGCATAAGCAGCTTTCCAAGTTTCCTCTGATCCCAGAGAGGCGTTGGCAGAGATGAAACCTTTATCACCACTACAACCACCCAACCCCATCAAGGCAAAGAGCTAGGAAGACTTTCCAAGGTTTCAACATACAGAATCTCAGTTATTCTGTATTGAAACATAATGTATTAAACAATGGAGGACAAGTGCTGAGAGTGCAAGTGCTGAAGAGTGATAAGACCATTATGTTTTTGTGCTCTATAACACTACCAATACATTAATCTGAAAATGGCATTAAAGAAAAAGCTTCAGAAAGCCACAGCAATAGTACGGTTGATAGGGCATTTGCCTTGCACACAGTAGAGTCGGGTTCAATCCCCAGGACCACATATGTTCCCCAAATCTATGAGCAGTGATCCCTGAGTGCAGAGCAGGAGTGAGCCCTAAGCACCACTGGGTGTGGCCCAAAATAAACATATAAATAAATAAGCAAACAAATAAATAACAAAAAAAACTTCTTTTTAAAAATAGAAGGACTAGTTTTCTCATATAATCACAAGTCCAAAAATAGTTCACTATTCAAAATGGTTTTACTGTTCAATAGTGTGTTTGGTTTTATTGTGCATTTCTTGCATGATCACAAAATTGATGCCTTTGCTCCAGCATCACATCTGAACTCCAGGCAGGAAGAAAGGGAGGGAAAAAGGAACCAGTGTCAAACTATGTAGGAGCAAAAGCAACTTAGAAATTTCCAGCAGGCTTCCTCTTAAATCTGGTTAACCATCATTTGCTATCCTGTGTACAAAGCAGGCAGAGGACAGGAATATTAAGGTGGGCATATAATTAGCCCAGGATAATGCAGCACTTTGTAAACAAAGAGGTCAAAGAGCTATATTGGTTAAGGACATGCCACATTCTCAAGGTTTAGTAAACAGAAGAGGGAAACACTGAAGTGTCTAAGATAAGGGATCTATGATCCTAATTGACTGGGATCTGGAAATTTAAATTAACTTACTCTTAAAGAAAACAATGTTTTGTGTGACTGCTTTGATTAGATAATGCCTCTAAAGAGTTATCCCTGACATATCATGAATGCTGGTATTTATTGGCTGTTGTGATGAAGGCGATGTCATAGTGGTAGAGATGAAGATATTAATTACTATTACAACTGGCAAAAGATAAATTAAGGTTTACCCAGCCATCCAACAAAAAACTTAATCAGCTTATTCTGTATACAAGAACCTTTAAACTCAATCTCAGGACACAAAGAGTTTGATGGATGATTCATATTCTCAAAGGAAACTGCAACCATTTATTTTGGATGCAGGGTTCTCAGGAAAACTCTGAGATTTTAAAAATGACCACTAGTCATCATGAGAGCAACAAAGAAGGAATAAGGAATGAAAAGAAAAGAGGAGAGGAGAAGGGATGGGAGGGAGTGGAAGGAAATGAAAGGGAGCAGAGAGGAATGAGAAGGGGAGAGAAGAGGAGAGGGGGAGCAATAATGGGAGAGAAAAAGAGAGGACAGTGTGAAGGCATTTGCCTTGCAAGCAACTGACCCCAGGTTCAATCTCCGGCATCCCATATGGTCCCCTGAGCACCGCCAGGAGTAATTCCTGAGTGCAGAGCCAAAGTAACCCCTGAGCATCACGGGTTATGACCAAAAACAGTAAAAACAATAATAATAATAAAATGAAAATAAATAATTTGGACCCAGAGAGATAGTATAGCAAGTCTGGTGTTTGTCTTGCACACAGCCAACCGAGATCAAATCACTGGCTCCCCAGAGAGTCCCCCCGAGCACTAATCCCTTAGTGCTGAGTCAGGAGTAAGCCCTGAGCACAGATGTGACCCCGAAACAAAACTAAAGTTCTGGAATAAATGTCTTCTCTAGTGGCTGGAAGTTGGCGCATGAAGCTAATTATTAGAGGTATATTTTCATAAGTGCTTAGGAGGGGGAGAACCCTGGAAACAGTGCCCGGGCTCTTGGGCACAATTAGCAGCATGGCTAATTGTGTGCTTCCTGCCCCTTAGGGGTGACCGCTGTGACCTCATGGTCACCACTTGCGTGTCTGGTGCCCCCCCACATCTGGAACTGAACAGAGGGCTGAAATGTCAGCCCTGCGGTCCCGTTGGTAAACACAGGCTTACCGGTCACTCGTCACTGCCTGTCTCCAAACCATGACTGCCTTATCTGATAAATGCTTTCTTTGCCAGAACGCCTCTTCTGAAATCATCTCTCATCACCAAGGCCACAATTTTCTTAACATTAGAAGAGAGATTTATCTTGCCACTCTGATAATTAATTTTAAAAATGTATATTAGAACTCAATGTGCAAAAGAAAAAGAAAACGGTAGGACAATGGGACTAAATGTCCCTGCTTCCAGTGGGCTCCTATTTAGTTCTTCCAATGTCAGCCCAAACACAGATAACTTTTCTTTCATGAATTGTTCTCTTGAATGATTTATATGTGTCGTGTTATCTGAGGCTCTCTTGGGGTCCCCTGGTGGATTTAACCAGCCATTGGCTGCATAATTGTTAATTTTAACATTATAAAAGGTTCTGATGCAGAAGAGATAAGGTGTGGGTGGAAGAATTAATTGAAATGTATCTCCTCATCACACGGGTCTCCTACCACTGTTTCCCACACACACAAACGATACGTGAGATTGAAGGTTCAAAGACATTTACATCTTTGCCACTCATAAAGCTTTGAGTCTAATTGTCAATGGAAATGTTCATTGTTCCTAGTGCTCGGGAAGGGCTTTCACCTAAGAATGAATCCAGGAACAGTACAAGCCCTGGTCCAGCACACAGCTCCAAGGTAGAAACACTTCAGCAGCCAAGGGCAGCCAAGGAAGAGGGGGATGATGACAGGAAAGGAAATGAGAATGGTGGAGAAGATGTAATAATAAAGGGATTTTATAACAGCGCTTGCACTCTTCCTTACATTGGAAGGGTGTTCTTTTTGGGGGTCACACCCAGCCATGCTCAGGGGTTACTCCAGGCTCTGCACTCAGGAATTACTCCTGGCAGTACTCAACACCATATTGGATGCTGGGGATCGAACCCGGTCGGCCGTGTGCAAGGCAAACTCCCTCCCCCCTGTGCTAGTGCTCCGACCCCCCAGGTGTACACTGATGCCCAAGGGACACCACCAGCAATCCTTAGCCAAGAGGGCCAGCAGTGTAATGCAGGGGGCTGGGGATGTGGGGTGTGACGCTGCTTGAGAGCTTGAGCCCAGCTCTGTCGCGGATTCCCCGACCACGCCTGCAGTGTCGGGCCTTCAGGGCTGCACACAATGATGCTCACGGGACCTAATGGTGCCAGAAATTGAACTGCCCTGGGATGCATGCAGGATAGCTCAGGGTTCTTACAATTCTCCTTTGAAACCTCAATTCCAATTCTGATTTTGTTTCAGTCTTTTTTTTTCTTTTTTTTTTTGGGGTCATGCCCAAAAAATATGGGTCAATCCCAATGATGCTCAGGGGTTTCTCCCTGACTCTGCACTCAGGAATTACTTTTGGTTGTGCTTGGGGACTATAGGGGATGCCGGGATTGAACCCCAGTCAGCCGCATGCAAGGCGAATGCCCTCTCCGCTGTACTATGGCTCTGGCCCCAAACAAGTACAGATCTTGAGTTCAGGCCCCAGGACCACGCGCGTGAGCCCAGCGGTCCTGGTGCTTGTGCTCTCTGGAACTACTACAGCCACTGCTGTGTCTGATCTCCAGCGCAGACCCGGGCAGGGCCCCCGTCATTGCAACAGCAGCAGCAAAAGAGAAGGGGCTAAAAAGTATCTCAGTATTGTCTAAAAAAGGCCGCTGGGACCATTCTGTTCAGATAGTTGAGGTCAAAGAAAGTAACAGCACGTTAAATATAAACTATTGATTATTTGAGTTGTCCATCAACACATCTGAAAAGTCTCTAATACCCTCAGAGTGTGCCTGTATTTGTCCGTTGGTGGACTGGGCAATAAACGCAGGGGCTAAGCTGCATTAGGCCCAGAGAAAGGCCGGGACCTTGGACTTCACAGAGTGAAAGAACATGTCCAAAGAAACATTGCTTTTCTTCTTCATTCTCTCATTGTAGTCAATGAACACTTGATGAGCCCCAGAGCGGGGCCCTGCGCTCTTCACTCTGTCTGGGTGCGAGGACCCTCGTGGAGATCGGAGTACCGAGGCAGAGCAGTGAGGCTGGGAGCAGTCACAGCCTCCTCCTAGAGAAGCTGTTTCCTACGGAAGCCCCAGATTGGGACCCCAGAAACAGTGCCCTGCCCCTTCCCTTTCCTGGCTTCCCTTTCCCCTCTCCTCCATTCCTCTCCTCTCCCCTTCTCTTCCCTCTCCTCCCCTCTCCTTCCCTTCCCCACGCTTCCCTACTTTCCTTTTCATCACTGTTCTGATGTCCAAAACTCATACAAGACTAGATGGTGGTGCTCTAGTGTTCGGTCGTGTGGCGCCAGGGGACATACTCCTCATTTGTGGGGCTTAGGCGTGTGCTCCACAGGGGGTCAAACTTCCGGCCACGGTGTTCACCCTTGTTTACTTGCACCGCTTCTCAGGGTCATGCCCCTTTTCTTGGGGTGCTCACACATGACGCAATGTTACGTGGCTGGAAACCACGTGTGGTGCCAGGGTCACAGGCAGCAGAGCTGCCAAAATCAGTCTCAGTGCATGCAGGGGGTCACGGGGATCACATTTATGGTCTCATGCATGGAAGACATGTATGTGCCTTAGCTACTAAGCCGGCTCCCAGTCTAGCAAGAAACATTTTTAACACTTATTGTTACTGTTCATGACTCAAATGAAAATCCTACTGGTTTTTCAAATCAGGCCAATTTCCAGTCATGTTTATCTACATATGCAAATGAACATTTCTCCCAGTTTGTAGCACTAACACTAATTTTTTTTTTCCTTTTTGGGTCAGACCTGGCATTGCTCAGGGGTTACTCCTAGTTCTGCACTCATGAATTACCCCTGGCGGTGCTCAGGGGACCATAAGGGATGCCAGAGATTGAGCCTGGAACGACTGTGTATAAAGCAAACGCCCTACCCATTTGGCTATCTCTCTGGCCCTGTAGCTCTAAATTTTCATGGCCCGTGGCAGCAGATTATAGCCAGATCTTAAATAGATAAAGAGCTTGGAACCCTATTCCACTACCTTTAATTAGATTTAACCAGCCCAGTCAGTCTATTTTTCTTAAACATAAAAGATAAACACTGCTAAGTGGTAAAGAATATGGTCACTTGAATGATATTTTATCACTCCACAAAATACAAACGATTTTGCCTTTGTACTGCATAGTGAGTCTTCTATAAACAAAAAGAGCATGCTCGACTTATTTCTTTTTTCTTGCCACAGAGCAGATTCAAGGATTTTGTGCTATAAATTTAAGGACACAAAGCTCAAGATCTTAAAGCCAAAAGAAATGCCAGTTGATGTGTGAACATACTTATATATTATGTATTGTATCAGGATGTAAGAGAGCCATCCACGTCTTCCTATAGTGAAGCTCAAAGATACTCTATGTGGGGTCAGGAACAGCCAAAGTTTACTCATTACTGTTGGTAGAATATAATTCCTTTTTCACAGCAATCTGTGTCTTTAATTGCGTTTTCTTTTAAAAGCTCAGTGTAGGTAGCTATATCTATAGGCAGAATTACAATGCAGCAATTGAAAACCAATGATTTTCTAAGCCAGAGATATTGGGTATTTAATTTTGCTTTTTAAATCCATGCTATGGTGGGCTGTTATGAATACAATAGAGAAGGAGTTATGTCCTAATCAGTTTATAAGATAGGATGGAGAAAATGCGTAACAGACCAACCAGATGTATAAATACAATAATACAAAGAAACCTAATCTACTCCCAAGCTATCATTCAATCCTTCTATAGCACAAGGGTATTGAAGACGAGCTTATGAATAGCTCAAGAATACACACGCTGAACTTCATCGCTTTGGCTCAGTGAAAATGTTCAAAGCTAACTTATAGTTTGTTCAAATGATTGTTTAAGTTTTACATAAAGAAATCATGGGTTATAATAATTGAAGAAAGTATTTAAATAATAGCAGCATAAATATAAAAAAATGTACAAGGCCAAGTTCTAAATGTCAGCGAGGGTGAAAATGATTTGTGGATGCGTCAAGATCTGTGTGCATATTTATGTCTGGCCAAGGGGAAAGATGGCGCCTCCCCATGTGATACAGCAAGAAGCTGCCTTTTGCTATTTGGTTTTGTTATTTGATTTGTGACAATAATAGATAACCAAGGTTACATTTATAAAGCAAGAGCTGCAAAACAAAATAACCTTGTAACCGATGAAGCTGCCATTAGCTTTTTGTCATTTTAAGAATAAGGAAAAGCTGAACTAATGAAAACAGTACGGGTTTAAGATAGGAGAACAAGATAAAAGGAAGTCTGCTATGATTTGAGCAAGAATTATCTTTTCATCAAACCCAGCATTTGCCATGTATAAACTTGTGATCCTGAGCCTTGAGTCACGTTTCCTGAAATCCAATTCCACCCTTACAGCTCTTTGTTTTCCTCCTGTTCCTTTGTCTTCACTGGTTTTTCTCATGGCTTCTCCGTCTCTCTCAATCTTTTCTTTCTTAAATTTATTCATTTGTTTTGCTTCGGGACCCCACCCAATGTTTCTGGGGAATACCAGTTTAGTGCTCAGGGGAGTTGTTCCAGGCAAAACTCTGGGGATGGGGTGATGGGTGTTGGGAATGGAACGAGGGGCTCCGGCAAGTGTAGCAGGCCCTCCGGCCCTCCCGGCAACCTATCTCCTGGGCCCTTTTCCTTTGGTATTCTTTTCCTTTGCCCTTAAACTGCTCCCACCCTGTAATTGTACCGAAGGCGTCATTCATTCATTCATTCAGCAGATTTCAGCAGAAGAGCCTTTTCTGGCTTTAACTTAAACCCCAGCATCCCATCATACTTAGAGAAAGAGAGAGGCAGAGAGAAATGGACTTCTTTTTTGCTTCTCCTTGCTTTACTGGGATGCCCTTAAGTGAAAAAATATATAGACTGGTTATTACAGCATGCAGAATAATTGCCGCTATCTGTGTTGAATGCTTTAAGGGATTGTGGATTTGCTGGAAAGGGCGGAAGGCGATGCAGGTGGTCCTAAGGTGATCGTGGAAATACATGTTTTTAGATTTGTTTGAAAATAAGGTAGGGCTAGAGTGAGAGTAGAGTGGTAGGATGCTTGCTCTGCATGTGGCTTATCAGGATTTGTTCCTGGCATCCCTTATGGTCTGTGAGCACCACCAGGAGTGATTCCTGAGTGCAGAGCCAGGGAGGTTGACTCAGAAAAGTGTTTCTACCTCTCTGCTCGACTCACCTCAGCCACCGAGGCCTGGGTAAATGCCTGGCCTAGATCCCGTCAGTCCTAACTCTGGCACCGGCATCGTGGCTCAGGCGTTGTGGCTCCGTCACCTTTCCCTTATGGAAAAACTAATTTATGCAAAATGGTAATGCAAGGTCGTTTGTAGTGAATCTTATTTAGAAAAATGTGAGGGGAGAGAAAGTGAGAAATATGTGCTCAAGAGAAAACACAGGCTTCTTCAGAGTGAAAATAGGGAAGCAGGGAAACATGGGGACAAGAAGCAAGATCAGGAGTCCAGGGGAGAGCAGGGCCATGAAGAACAAGCCCCGACGGCTTTGGGGAGCAGCTTTTATACAGCTCTTCCAAATGGGTCCTCCCACCCCAGTTTTGCATACTTAGAAATCAACCTGGGTGTGGTGCCAGGAAAGCAGTTGTAATCCCTCTTGCACTGTTGCTCTGTTGATGGTCTCTTCATGGAATCTTCTGGAACTTCTCCTTTTCTGAAGAGGCAACCTTCTCTTGGTGAGGCCTTGGATTCCTGCACCGAGGAGATGGCTCCTAGGTTTCTCCTAGGTTTCTTTTGGTCAAAGAGCTCAGGATTTGTATTTCCAAGCAATGTGATTTGCATGTCTTTGGGCTACATCAGGGGTGGGGGAAATCTCTTTAAATTTATTATTCCCCAGAAGTACTTTTCCAAGGCCACCTTGCCCTTCCACCTACGACAGTAGTAGTCCACTGACACAGATGTTGATTTATGACTATACCCGGAACCTATCCCATATTATAAATTCAGGCTACTGCCAAACAGTTTTAATGCAGAATTTTAAGACTCTTGACTCTTCCAGATCAGGAGTAGATTGAACCCTCGATGCTAGCAGGAAAAGTTGAGGGGGCCCAGCCAGTGGACACTGATTATTTCCAGGTCCAGCATTACAGGACAGAAACAGCCCACGAAGCTGCCGTTCTGCCCCCCAGACCTGAGACACCACCACTGGTTCCCAGTGTCCATGTGGCTTCAGGACCAATGAACAATGGCCAATGCAGCCTTCCCCACCCAGAGAGTTCTTGGTAATGGACACTGCAGTTTAGGAGTAGCACACGAGCTGTTCAAAGACGAGCGACAGCGCAGCGGGTAGGGCGTTTGCCTTGCACGCAGCCAACCCGGTCGATCCCCCGGCATTCCATATAGTCCCCGAGCTCTGCCAGGAGTAATTCCTGAGTGCAGAACCAGGAGTAACCTCTGAGCATTGCCGGGTGTGACCTAAAAAGAATAAAAAATGAAGAGTCCCCCCATCTGTAAGCTCCTGTAGCTCTCCCATGTCCACCATGTGTGTGGGAAGGTCAGTCTGAACCTCCTGTTGCTGCTAAAGATGACTCCATCTGTGCCCACTAACCCACTAACCTTGCTTCAGCAGTTCACACAGGCTCTCTGGGCACAGGGTCTGGGTTCCTGTCTCTAAGCACCTCACCCTTTCTGGGGACAGTTGCCTCTGGTGGGTGCCGAGAGCAGATGGCTGGTCCACCCCTCTCTCTGAAGCCTGAGCTGTACTCAATGTGTCTTTTCCAGTAACTCTCCAATCGAATGTTTTCACCTCCCCTGAGTCACCTACCACTAAGGAAGGAAAATGCCCCCTTGAAAGTTTTCCTTGAGCCCTGACTGTCTGACAGTAATCTGGTCTAAGGAATTGGAAAGAACAAAGGCTATCTGCTTGCTTTGCCTCTGTAAGACCCTGGATCTGATCCCCAGCACTGCATAGTAAAACTCATAAATAAGTATAGAGGGCTGGGGTGATAGGACAGTGGATAGATTCAATCCCCAGTACTCCATTTAGACCCTAAAGTCCCACCGGAAGTGTGAGTGCAGAGCCAGGAATAAGCCCTAAGTACAGCTGGGTGCGGCCAAACACACACACACACTCTCTCTCTCTCTCTCTCTCTCTCTCTCTCTCTCTCTCTCTCTCTCTCTCACACACACACACACACACACACACACACACACACAAAACACACACTCACACCCCAAAACATAGGAGTAGAGTCTATTTATCTGCTTAACAAACTTCTTATGAATCAGGTGGTATGAAAATTCGCCACTTTGCAGGGGAGAAGGACGGAGGCTCACATCCAGGTGCTGTCCTGGGTTATTGCTCAGAAATTGCTCTCGGTGGTTCCAGAGGACCATGCGGTGCCAAGTATGGAAGGCAGGACGCCCACACGCAAACATGCATGCGAGCCCCTTACCCACGTCCCGGACCCAAATGTGCATTCTTAGGGGGCCGGAGCGACAGCACAGCAGGTAGGGCATTTACCTTGCACCCGGCCGGCCTGGGTTCAATTCCCAGCACCCCATATGGCCCCAGAGCACCACCAGGAGTAATTCCTGAGTGTAGAGCCAGGAGTAACCCCTGAGTATCACCAGATGTCACCCAAAAAAGCAAAAACAAAAAAAAAGTGCATCCTTAGGCACAAAATAACTTAGTCCCTAAAGGATGTTCCAGAAGCCCTGATGTCCACGTCCTGCTTCTTGACTTGCTCGTTGCTTTCTGTCACCTTGGCTGCCCTCAGGGCCTCTATCAGGTGATTTGACAAAATGAAGGTGAATATTTCTTTCTTTCTTTCTTTTTAATATTTTATTATACCACCATGAGATATACAATTACAAAGATGTTCATGTCTGGGGGTTTCAGTCATACAGTGTTCCAACACCCATCCCTCCACCAGTGCCCATGTCCCACCACCAATGTCCCCGATTCCCTCCCCCCCCCCCTAGCCTGCCTCTATGGCAGGTTCTTATTTCTTCTCTCTCTCTCTCTCTCTCTCTCTCTCTCTCTCTCTCTCTCTTCCTTCTCTTACACATTGTGGATTGCAATACATACAATTAAAGGTCATCAAGTGTATCTTTTTTTAAAGAAATTTTATTGTGCCTTTCCTTTATCAGATAAACAGATATTTGTAGTTTAATATTTTTTTAAATTTTTTTAATTTTTTGCTTTTTTTTTGATCACACCCGCGATGCTCAGGGGTTTCTCCTGGCTCTGCACTGAGGAATTACTCCCGGCGGTGTGGGGGGAACATATGGGATGCCGGGATCGAACCCTGGCCGGCACAGTCCGGCCGCGTGCAAGGCAAAATGCCCTACCCGCTGGGCTATCGCTCCGGCTCCTCAAGTATTTTTTGCCTGTATTCAATGCTCAGTTCTAGGCTGGTATTATCACTTTTGACAATTATTTGCACTCTGTTTCCTTCTCTGTCTCACCTAGCCTAGCCTCTGATTCCCACATGTTTGTGGTAGATTCCACCTTTGACAAGTCCTCTTGATCCATGTTTTGTCTGAGAAGGTGAATATTTCTTTTTTTTTTTGTTTTCTAAATTGCATTTATTAAATTTAGTATTAGTGTTATATAATGAAGTTATTCAATTATGCACATAAAAACTGGCTCTATGTCAAAGGTATGTTCTTCAACATTAGGTTATTAACTGAAAATTGACAGTAAATGACAGGGAAAAGTTAATTTTTTTTTAAATTTTTTTTAATTTTTTTTATTTTTAAAATTACAAAGATATACAATTAAAAAGTTCATATTTGGGTTTTGGTCAAACAGTGTTGCAGCACCCATCCCGCCATCAGTGCCCATCTCCCACCACCAACATCCCCAGTTCCCTCCCCCTCCCCAGCCCTGCTCCATGGCAGGTTCTTGATTTCTTTCCATTTCTCTCTCTTTCTCTTTTCCTTCCCCTCAGAAGGTGAATATTTCTAACACAACAAATAGAGATTAAGACCGACTCTACTAGTGTTAAAAGTCATTTTCTCAAGCACATTTTCTTGCTTCTCAATCCCTGACATAATCAGAAAAATGCCTAAGTTTCCCAATGTGTTATTCATTTCTAGAAGAAGAGAAATTTAGGGCTTTCATGTGAAGAACCTATTTTCCTCCTGCTGCTACTTAAAAAAAGAAACTTACTTTCCTTTGTCCTCATTTTAGAAAGCAGATGAATATAGTTTGTTTGACTACACTGCAAAGATCTATAAAAGTTGTGTAAAATCAGAGCTAGAGTGAATTTAATTGTTTGGTCATTTAATTAACTTCCACAGAAAGCCTATTAACAACAATGATCCACATAGCTTTGTCTATACCTTTCAAATCCTCTATTGCATTATGGATCTCCAATATCCCCTCTGTCCCCAGCCAGAATGAATGTGTTTTTCCCTTCTAAAGTGGGGAGCAGAGGGGCTTGCAGCTCTGTGTTCAGGAGTGACCCCTGGCGGTGCTCAGGGATCATATGCAGCGGCAAGATAAGCGTGGTAGGGCTATACACAAGGCAAGCATCATATACACTATCCTCTCTCTCCAGCCACCAGAATGAGCTTTCTTTTTTCTTTTTGGGGCCACCCCTAGTGATACTCCTGGGTTACTCCTAGCTCTGCATTCAGGAGTTACTCCTGGCTGTGCTTGGGGAACAATATGAGATTCTGGAGATACAAGCCAGGTCAGCCACATGCAAGGCAAGTGCTTTACTAGCTGTACTATCTCTTCAGCCCCTGGAATAAACTTTTAAAAGACTTAAAAGAGCTGCAGCCACTTTAATAGATGACATATGTCCTCTGTGATTGCTCTCCCACCCTCTTCTGTTCCATCTTAACCCATTTTTCTGCCTTGGCTTCTTCCAACTCTGGGTTTTCATGAGTACCTCAACTTTATCTCTCTCTCCCTCTCTTCATGGGGTTTTAGAGCCACACTGAGCTATGCTCAGGGCTTACTCCTGGCTCTGAGGTCAGGGATCTCTCTCCTTTAGCTGATGTCACTCAGTTTGATTTTTTCCCACTTCTATTCATGTAGCAGTGAATTGCATGATTTTTTCTTTCTTTTCGTAGCAGAGTAGTATCCCATTGTGTATATAGAAAAATATACATTAGCATAGCTTCTTTTTGGTCTTTTTTTGTTTGGGGGCCACACCCAGGAGTGCTCCAGGCTTAATGTTGGATGTGCTACAGGATCTGTCCTAACAGGAACAGGGGACCGACAAAGGGGTACAAGGTACGTGTCTTATCTACTGTACTATGGTTCTGGCCCCCCAGCTTCTTTATCCAGTCATCTGTTAAAACTCTGCTCAGAAAAGACATTTGCATTCCTATGTTCATTGAAGCACTATTTAAAATAGCCCAAATCTGGAAACAACCTGAGTGTTATTATTTTTTAAATGTCTGATTCTTTCTTGGAAGCAAGAATCACATCTAATTAAGGCCAGATAGGCAAGGAAGAAGTGAAGCTATCACCATTTGCAGATGATATGATATTATACCTAGAACACCCTAAACTCTCTACCAAAAAAGTTCCTAGAAACAATAGATACTTATAGTAGAATGGCAGGGTACAAAATCAATACCCAAAATTCAATGGCTTTCCTATATACAAATAACAAAAGAGAAGAAAGGGATGTTAAGAAAACGATCCCATTCACAATTTATGCCACAGAAAATCACCTAGGAATCAGCTTAACTACGAATATAAAGGCCCTATACAAAGAAAACTACAAAACACTGCTTCAAGAAATCAAAGAGGACATAAAGAAATGGAAACACATTCCCTGCTCATGGATTGGGAGAATTAACATTGTTAAAATGGTAATACTCCCTAGACCTTTATACAGATTCAATGCGGTCCCTATAAGGATTCCCATGACATTCTTCAAAGAAATTGACCAAACACTCCTGAAATTTGTATGGAATAATAAACCCCCACAAATAGCTAAAGCAATCCTTGGGAAAAATAAGATGGGAGGCATCACCTTTCCCAATCTCAAACTGTACTACAGAGCGGTAGTAATTAAAACAGTATGGTATTGGAGTAAAAACAGATCTGTGGACCTATGGAATAGGGTTGAGTATCCTGACACACATCCTCAAATACATGATCATGTAATTTTTATAAAGAAGCAGAAAGTATGAAATAGAGCAAGGAAAGCCTCTTCAACAAGTGGTGCTGGGAGAACTGGAAGCTACATGTAAAAAAATTAATTTGGACCTCTGTCTAACACCATGCAAAAAAGTCAGATCAAAATGGATTAAAGATCTCAATATCAGACCTGAGTCCATAAAGCACATCAAAGAAAATATTAGGTAAAACCCTCCATAACATTGAAGCTAAAGGCATCTTCAAAGATGAAATATCACTAACAAAGCAACTAGAAGCAAAGATAAACATATGGGACTACATGAAACTGAAAAGCTTCTTCACCTCAAAAGAAACAGTGACCAAGATACAAAGACAATTCCCAAAGAGTGGGAAAAAATATTCACCCAATACCCATCTGATAGGGGGTTAATATCCAGGATATATCAGGCACTGGTAGAACATTACAAGAAGAAAAGCCAACCCCATCAAAAAATGGGGGAGAAGAAATGAACAGAAACTTCCAAAAAAGAAGAAATTCAAATGGTCAAAGGATACGATCTCTCTGATGATTATCACTAATCATCAGAGAGATGAAAATCAAAACAACAATGAGATACCATCACACACCACAGAGACTGGTGCATATCCAAAAGAGCAAGAACAACCAGTGCTGGCGTGGATGCGGGAAAAGGGGACTCTCATGCATTGTTGGTGAAAATGTGGACTGGTACAGTCTTTTTGGAAAACAATATGCACATTCCTCCAAAGACTAGAAATTGAGCTCCCATTTGACCCAGTCATACCACTCCTGGGGACATACCCTGGGAGACCAAAAACACACAGTGGAAACACCATCTACACTTCTATGTTCATAGCAGTACTATTCACAACAGCCAGAATATGGAAACAGCCAGAGTGCTCAAGAACATATAAGTGGATAAAGAAACTGCTACAACTACACAATGGGATATTATGCAGCTGTTAGGAAAAACAAAGTTATGAAATTTGCCTATAAATGGATGAACATGGAGAGGATCATGCTGAGTGAACTTAGCCAGAGGGAAAAGGACAGATATAGAATGACTGCATTTATTTGCAGGATATAAAAAAATATCAAGATACCAATATCCATGGCCAGGTAAAACATGCGTCAGTGTCAGGGAAGTCGCTGGGGTCCCCAACAGTGTCAGGACAAAAGTTCTCTTCTACTACCTCAGAGGACGCTGGGAGAACAGATGAAAACTCACGAGTCCGGTGCAGTTCCAAAAAAGGCTTTTAATAGTACAAAAGCTCTTCCACAGCACTCCAATATAATGAACAAACTCTAGCTCTGGTACGAACTTAGACCATACAAAAGAGCCTAAGTCTCCCACCAAAGAGAGAGGATCTCACCCGAGATGAGTCCTACCCAGAAAAAGGAGCAAAAGGCCAAAGAGCAAAAAGCCAAAAGTCGAAAGCGAAAAGGCCAAGGGGCCTCAAGTCAGTCCCCTTACACCAAAGTAATCCGATTTGTGACAGGGAGGGTCATGTCAACAAGAACCCTAAACAGTGTAGAAGAGCAGTGCCACACCTTATTGCAGGTATAAACAAAGGTTACCAAAGACTAATCCCGAGATTATCTCTTATGTAAAACACTGGAGAAAGAGAGGGCTGATATAAAGTAATACATCTTAATTCCATGAGCTTCATGTAATCTAGATGGTACCCACAAGGTCCTTCTTATTATTATCTGCACCAGGGTGATTCTGAGTATCTTGTTCTCGTGTACTGAAAGGGTCACACTCGCCTGCTTAGAGCAAACTGGTATGATCCTTCCTATAGTCTTCCTATAGTCTCAACGTAGCCAGGGTGGTAGTCTCCTGGTAAATTCTAACTGTCCCACGCTGGGTGCAGTGGGTATAAAGAGGAGCTGTGCCCAATCTAGAAAAAAAGTCTTAGTAGATGTATAAATCAGAAGTTATTCAATCAAGGTGACTTCTGTAACTGCCACACCCTCTAGCAGTGTTTACATAAAAGAGAGGTCTCATTAGAATGAACCTTGGCTTAAATAGATTAAGCTGTGAGTGGGCAAAACAACAAAGCTCCCAGATTAGCTAGATCTGTCATCCAACACATCAGGAGGTCTTGTCAAAGGGTGGAATCTACCACAAGTGTGTGGGAGTCAGAGGTTAGGTAAGACAGAGAAAGGAACAGTGTATCAATAATTGTTGGAAATGATAATACCAGCCTAGAACTGAGCATTGAATCTAGGCAAAGGGATATACATGATAACCTGTAAATGTATGTATTGCAAACCACAATACATGTAAGAGAAGGGAGGAGAGGAGAGAGAGAGAGAGAGAGAGAGAGAGAGAGAGAGAGAGAGAGAGGAAGCAAAGTGCCTGGTAAATGGCCACTGTAGAGGGCTGGGTGCTGGATCACTGTATGACTGAGACCCAAGCATGAACATCTTTGTAATTGTATATCTCATGGTGGTATAATAAAAAAAAAAAAAAAAAGAAGAATCACATCTAACATGTTTGCATTCCTGGAGCAATGCTTCACCCCAGTAGAGAATCAATAAATGTTTTCTGAATTAATGAAGGCATGATTACTTCAGTGATGCAATTTAGAATTATGGAATTTTATTTTATGTGATTTGGAGAGGCTCACGCCCAGCTTTACTCAGGGCTTACTCCTGGGTCTGTGCTTAAGGCTCACCCCTGGTGGAACTCTGAAGTTTATATGTGAGACCAGGAGTAAGCCCAGGGTCAGCTGCAAGCAAGGCAAGCAACTTACCCATGTTCCTATCCCTCCAGCACTGGAATTATGGAATTTTTAGAAAGGAAAATAATCTTAGAAATGACCACATATAATCCTTCTATCTTATGGATAAGTTAAATAGTTATTTTAAGAAAATTCATTTAATCTCTCATAGCTACAAAGCGTTTAAGTATAAATGAGTGAGGAAATAATAGCAGAGGTATTTCTAGATTCTAGATCTAATTTTGAAATATTATCTGTGGAGATCCTATACAACTCCATGGACATTGATAAATGGCACCAGAACCAACAAAATAATTGAATCAACCAATAATTAGGGGAATTCATATATTTTATAAATTATACGTCAACTTTACACAGACAAATATTCCTTCTAAGTTAATTATCAATACATTCAATCATAACATTTTTAATCTTTTTCAGAAAAAATATTTTGGAGTTTCCTGTTGGAAATAATAAAACCCCTGTACATTTTTTCCTGCAGAGGACATAGAGTTCTCTCTTATTTATTATTTATCTAATAATTCTTCCACCCCCTTTGATAGCAAATACCCGAATAACTTACTCCAAACTGGTGATAGACTTCCCCACTGTCACCACCTCTTTTAACTCCCTCCCAAGTGACACACTACACAAGATTGCTAAAACACCACAGCCACTGAAACAGCTTAGAGAGATTAAAAACCTGGTGCCTCACTTTCATTTGCACTGGATGTAGGGTTCATAGAATTCACTAAATTGCTTCTAGAATGGTGGCATTAGGAGCTCAACCATTTCTCTTCCCAGTGAAAACCCCAACATTGGTGAAAATCATGTGAGCAAGTGTGCATACACACACAGTGACTCAAGTCTTTAGGAATGAACTAAGTGCATAGAGTAAATGAAGACGCTGACTCAAGAAGACCTAGGAAATTTCACAAGGACTAACTAGAGACACTCAACTAGTGGCACTTGGGCCTGTTCTCCCTCTCCCCCCTTCAGTCCTGCCACGCAGTACGACAGTGCCACTACAGGTGTTGTGACCATGGTGGTGGGGTTCCCTCTTCCTTAGCACCTAACCAAGGAGGAACAGGCCACCGTCATTCCTATCTCCTTCTTCCCGCTCTCTGTTGCAGGGACTGACTCCTAAGTGCAATAAAGAGGTGGGGACTCAGCATCAGAATATTGGCTAGCTGCTCTCCAGGATGTGTACATGGAGAAAACCAGGGCAGTGATTGACCTTACCCTTAGTTCCTGGCTTGACGTGGAGACTCAAGGTGAAACAGAGAAGGCCACCCCCTTCCCATAGAGCAAAGGGTGACTTGGAGAGAAGTGGAGTTCTGTCCCCACCCATAACTCCTGGAGAGGGACAAAGAAATGCTTTAAATAGAAGGGAAAGGCAAGGGTCAAAGCAATAGTATTGTGAGGGAGGATGACTGTCTTGCATGCAACTGATCCAGGCGCAATCCCCAGCATCCTGGGGCCGGAGCCATAGCATAGTGGGTACAGCGTTTGCCTTGCACGCTTACCTGAGTTCAATCCCTGGCATCCCGTATGGTCCCCCAAGCACCGCCAGGGGTAACTCCTGAGTGCAGAGCCAGGAGTAACTCCTGAATATTGCCAGGTATGACCCAAACACACACACACACACACACACACACACACACACACACACACACAAATCTCCAGAATCCCAATCCCCAGATTCCTGAGTACAGAGCCAGGAGTAACCCCTTGAGCAACACGAGGTGTGACCCCAAAAGTAAAAAAATAGTTAAAAACTATTAATAACAATAACAATAATAAAGAGGGAGATGAATTCCATTCAGAGATTACAAATCTTTCCTCTGAGGAACTGATTTCTTTGGAAAAGAATGAGAGGGAGTTAAAATCTAGTGACCCCCCCCCCAGACCCAGAGCTGGAAGCAGCCCCCTGAGCACCACTGGGTGTGGCCCTCAAACAAAACCAAACAATGTGTGTCCATGTAAAAATTTCTACATGAATGTTCATTGAACAATGTTTATAAATGGGCAACTTATGTAAACAACATTAATGCCCATCAACTAATGGATGGATAAATAAACCATAACTTAGTATTGCAACAAAATATTATTCAGTGATAAAATTGAATGAGTCTTTGGTGCACATGGCAGCATAGATTAATTTTTAAAACACTATTTTCCAAGAAGACTGTCAGTCAAAGACCATGATTAGAACTAGGGGTAGCTCAATGATAAGCACTTGTGTGAGTGAAAGTTTGACCCTTGGCACAGTAGGGGGGAAGCAAGACCATTTCAAAATTATTATTTCAATATGAGAAGTCTAGAATAGGCAAATCCATAAACAGATATTAAAACTCTGCATTGGGCTGAGGGGGCTGGTTGAGTGGGCTGGGGTTATCTTGGTAGAGACAAAAAATATTCTTGAAGGGAACATGTGCGAATAAATGTCAAAAGGACTAATACCAACCTAGAACTGAGCATTAAATACAGGCAAAAAAAATGCACATGATGGCCTCTAAGTGTATGTATTGCAATCCACTATATGTACGAGAAGGAAAAGAGAGGGAGAGAGAAAAGAGATAAAGAAACTGCCATGGAGGCAGGCTATGGGATGGGGGAGGGAATTGGGGACATTGGTGATGGGAAATGAGCACTGGTGGAGGGCGGGTGCTGGAACATTATGTGACTGAAACCTCCAAACATGAACAACGTTGTAATAGTATATCTCATGGTGGTATAATAAAATATTTTTAAAAAATTCTTAAGTGTTGTGGTGGCCTCAAAACTATGACTATGAAACACTGATTATATACCTTAAAGGGCCAAATTGTATGTATAGAGATTCTATCTTAATGCAATGGTTTTACAATGATTCCTACTAGATTAGGATCTTTACTTTGATGCATCACTGAATTCTGGAAGAAATGAAAGAAAAAAGCTTTGAGAATCAGAGAGATTTTAGAGAAGAGAGAACTAAAAAGCTTGATTACGTGCCCTCAGAGAAGGGAGAGAGTACGGGGGCAATACAACCAGGTTGTGTTATGCGTACCCAACCTGGCTGGATCTATAGCAACACATATGGCCCCCTGAGCCCTGCCAGGATGGAGCACTGAGTGAAGAGCCAAGAGTAAGCCCAGAGTTCAGTTGCTATGGCCCCCAAAACTTCCAAAATAAATCGAAGAGTCAGGTGGCCTTGAAATGAAAGTCAATATTCTGTAGGAGGGAAAACAGCGTCAACATTTCCAGTCAACTCAGCCTCAAAATGTGTCTCCTTACCAGACCTGATTCCCAGCCTTTGCCCTCCCCTCCAAACCCAGGCCTGCTGGACACACTCCTTATCTCTACCCTTGCTTTTGCCCAATGGACAGATACTGTTTTAGAAAAAAAGAAATCACATTTTACTATATTTCTGCTTGCCTCATTTCTAACCCTCACAATCAGTGTCTGAATTAGCCAAAGCAGGTATTTATTGTGTCTATGACCTCAGTTGTCAGATAAATACCTGACAACTGGAAAGACAAGGGGCCCCACAATGGAGCTGGGCCCCACAATGTCCCCACATAAGGACAGCACCCAGGGAACACAGACTGTGCAGCTCCCAGCTCAGCGTTCCTCAGGCCGGGCCACTCCGACCAGCCTATTGAATGTACATTGCTTCTTCCCCCACAATCGTGTCCTGTTTGGTGTTTATAATTAAAAACTCATTAATTGCAAGATGTATTTTAATTGATGGCCTCTGCTGATGTCAGAAACCACAAAACCACTGATTCATCAGATTGAGTAGGAGTCCAGTCGGCTTTGGAATTTATTAATTCGTCTCTGCAGACATTACTAATATTTTCCTTAACCAATGTTGCCCTGAAAAGAGATGAAAACAAAAGATCATGGCTGAAGCAAAGCAGGTGGAAGCCCACCAAGTTCTTGTCATCAAATGGGCGGATGAATTCCGCAGCATCTCTCGCGATGCTTTCTGCAATGTTTGTGTGTCCTCTAGCAATGGCTTCTGCTTCTCCTTTTTTTGGAACGGTATCAGAGTTAGATGTGTAATTGGCTCTCATTAAATAGCACACAATATTCCCAGTTGAATGAGGAGACTGTGCTCTTCATTTAAAAAATATTTTTAAATAATTTTTTTTTTTCACTTTTTCGGTCACGTCCAGCAACCAGAACCAGGGTTACTCCTGGTTCTTTGCTCAGGAATTACTCCTGGCGGTGCTCAGGGGACCATATGGGATGCCGGGATCGAACCCAGGTCAGCAGCGTGCAAAGCAAACACCCTGCTCGCTGTGCCATCACTCTGGCCCCAATTATTTTTTAAAATTAAAAAGCAGTGGGACCGGAGCAGTAGGGCTGGTGATCCAGGGGTAGGACTGACTCTGCCCTGACATCTAGCACTGCTTCAATCCCTGAGCACCACTGCAGCCTGAGCACCACTGGGGACAAGCACAGAACCAGAAGTAGCTCCTGCCAGGTGCCACCCCTGCACCCATGCTGTCCCTTAAATTCCAGGCTCCGGCTCCTGAGTATTTGACATCGTGTTAAACAAGAGAAAGATACATAATCATATATTTTATATTATTGGCACCATATGCCTATTGTCATGGAGTTTCTATGGAGAGTCATTATCCGTAGTTCAGTGGGGTGGGCATTTGCCTCACACACAGCAGACCCAGGTTCGATCCCGGCATCCCCATATAGTCCCTGAACCCCACTAAGAGTGCAGAGCCATGAGTGCAGAGCCAGGAGAAAGCCCTGAGCATGGGCTATTCCCCACCCTCCAAAAAATAACAACAAAAAATAAGAGTGATGGTTTAATGGACTGGAGCACAGGTTTTTTTTGTTTTGTTTTGTTTCTTTTGCTTTTTTGGGTCACACCCGGCGATGCTCAGGGGTTACTCCTGGCTCTGCACTCAGGAATTACTCCTGGCGGTGCTCGGGGGACCATATGGGATGCCGGGATCGAACCCAGGCCGGTACAGGCCGGCGTGCAAGGCAAACGCCCCTACCCTGCTGGGCTATCGCTCCGGCCCGGCCCCAGAGCACAGGTTTTGTATGTGGGAGGAGGAGGAAGCAGGTTGATCCCCAGCCCTGCATGCTCCCCAAGTACTGCTGGGAGCGACCTCTATGTGCAAGGAGGCAGGAGGAGCCCCTAGCACTGCCAGGTTAGGCTCAAACACTTCCCCCACCCATCCCAGATGTTTGAAATTAGAAATAATAGTTTAGAAAGAAAAAAGACTTTGAAGAGTAAATTTTGCAAGTATCTAAAAGGAGGTGCCTAGATTACTCTTGACCCTGGATTATAGGACTGAGAAGGACATGAAAAGAGAGAAACTGGGGGAGAGAGGAAGAAGAGCCGGAAGGGGATAAGGACAGGAACAGTGGCCTCCAGCACGCCTGTGGTGTAGAGGTGAGGTACAACCCTATGTCTAAACCTCAGAGCCGACAATCCTGTAAGCATGAGATCCAAACAATAGCGACAAAACTCAAAAATTGCTCATCAAAAAGGCAGATGGAGGCCAGAGCAATAGTCCAGTGGCATTTGCCTTGCACCTGGCTGACCAGGGTTTGATCCCCGGCATCCAATATAGTCCCTGAGCACTGCCAGGAGTAACCCCTGAGCACCACCAAGTGTGACCCAAAAAAGCAAAATAAATAAATAAAAGTAAATAAATAAATAAAAGTCGTTAAGAGATTAAAAGGAAAAGATCTAATGATAACTCCTAAACTACGGCTATGTGTAATGACTGCAGATTCCCCTTGCCAATAGGCCAGTGCTGCCAAGGATATAAAGCATCCAATTATGTGTCTTTGTCTTTTTTGGGTCACACCCAGAGATGCTCAGGATTTTCTCTTCACTTTGCACTCAGGAATCTCTCCTGGCAGTTCTCGGGAAAGCAAATGGAATGCCGGGGATCAAATCCAGTGTGCCGCAAGCAAGGCCAATGCCCGCCTTACCCACTGTGCTATCACTCAGGCCCCCACCTTTGTCTTTTTAGAAGATGATCAAACACTCAGGATCTGGAGCCTGGAATTTCAGGGGCAGTGGGTGTTGGGTGGCACCTGGCAGGGTGCAGGAGCTACTCCTGGCTCTGGGCTTATCTCCAGTAGTGCTCAGAGATCCATGGAGAGCCAGGGGGTCCGGACTGAGCCAAGGCCTGCTGCATGCATGGCAAGAGCCTTAGCCCTGTGCTATATCTCTGTACTCTATCTCTGGCCCTGGATTCCTTTTTAGACTTTCCTTTAAGCTACAATCTTTTTTTGTGTTTGTTTTGGCTTTTGTGGTCACACCCAGAAATGCACAGGAGGTCACTCCTAGCTCTGCACTCAGGAATTACTCCTTTGGCATTGCTCAGTAATTCCTGAACCATATGGGATGCCCAGGATTGAGCCCAGGTCAGCCTCATGCAAGTCAAATACCCTCCCTGCTGTACTATGGCTCTGGCCCCCTAAACTATAATCTTGCAGGTACACAAGGGGACATGGTCTAAGAAAATTGCTCTCTCTTTTGAGAAAGAAAAGAGTTAGTATCTGATTGACCACAATAGGAAATCTGGATGAGAGCATTTACTCCTGTTATGTCATTGGCTGGAAAAGGACAAAAAAAAGAAAAGGATAAGTTTGTTTTCATAATTAAAAAGTATGGTCCCCTCATTAGGAACCAGAGGAGATTATAGCAGAAGGGTCTCCACTTTGCATAGGGGCTTGCCGGTCCTGATGGAGGAGGGGATGTTACCAACTAGAACTTCTCTAGCATCTGAGCTTGTTCTCTGCACCAAGAGGAACTCTTCCCTAAGAGTTAACAATCTGCACACTTTCCTCCCTCCCTGGATAGATTAAAACTTGCTTATCTCGGAGCTAAAGAATCTCATTTGTAAAGCAGTAGATTGGTTTGTTTCATTAATAACCATGATTCTGGCTGTGATGTCCAGATGGACATTATTCCAGTTTTCTATTGTTGCCTAACAAGCTATTCAAAAATTTGGCCGCTTACTACAAGCATTTTATGGCAACCACTTCGCAGTTTTGTGGGTCAGATGCTTGGGTGGAGTACAACTAGGTGATTCCTCTGGTCCACAAGGCAACACACCGCTCAGCTCTGGAGAATCCAAGATGGCATCTGATGCCTTGGTGGAGGTGGCCAGAAGCCTTGGGTCAGAGCTATTGTCTTAGACCCTTCTCTGATGGCTGCTCCAGTAGGAGTTGGAATTCTCACTTGGCAGCTCAACGCTCCTATGTAGAAGCTGGAAGACGTTTGTCTTGCATGCGGCTGACCCAGGTTCGATCTCAGGCATCCCATAGGGTACCCGAGCACTGCCAGAAGTAATTCCTGAGTGCAGAGCCAGGAATAACCTCTGAGCATTGCCAGGTTATATGTGATTTAATTGAAAAGTATATGTGATTTAATTGAACTATATTGAATTTTCATTTTATAATAAAGAATATTTTAAGATCAGAGGTGAAACAATCATCTAGAGGGTCTTGAGCAATAGCACAGCAGATAGGGCATTTGCCTTGCACGTGGCCAACCCGGGTTCGATCCCTGGCATCCCATATGGTCTCCCAAGATCCGCCAGGACCAATTCCTGAGTGAAGAGCCAGGAGTAACCCCTGAGTGTCGCCAGGTGAGACCCCAATAAAAAGTAAAAAGAAAAAGAAAGAAAAGAAAAACAATCATCTAAAGTGAAAATCTTAAAGTGGCTGTTGGAGCTGGAGCGCCAGCTCGATGGGCAGAGACAAGCTCTGCATGTGGGAGGCTCAGGTTCCATCCCTGGTTCTTCCTGGTCCCCTAAGCACCACCATGATCAGCCAGTGAGCACAGGACCTGGAGTAGCCCCTTAGTACCACCAGGTGTGGCCAAAAACACAAACCAAAAATTTTTTTCAAATGAATTCATGAAAGTGGTTACCTGTGTGACAGCTTTGCCCTTAGCAATTTCAGATTAAAGTCTTAGAAAATACCCTGTTCTTTGTGAGTGGTGGGTGGTTACATCGGCAGGTATGCTGATGGTAGGAGATAAGTGTGTAGGAGTCTTACTTGACGAATAGGATTATTATTTAACTCATCTCGTCTCCAGCACGATTCAAGAGTTCATCATAATTCGTTGCATTATTAACTAAAGATTCTTTGCACAATTCTGCTCTCCTTGCTCCTTCGCCACACACAGAGACACTTAGAGCATGAGGCTTGATAATGTTTGATGAAATTGACTCCAGCAATGCACTGTGTGCTGGCTTGGTGCCGGAAGCCGCCTTGTTAGGTGCGGAGAGAGCCGGAGCAGTAAGCTACTGTCTCTGCCTTTAGATACTTCAATGTTAAGGAAGAAATAAGAACTGCGGGCTGAAAGTAGTAAAGGAACAAACATGATTACCTCTCAATATCTTTATTGCAAGCCACAATGCCCAAAAAGGAGAGAGAGAAGAAAAGTACCTGCCACAGAGGCTGGCTAGGGGGATGGAGGGGGAAATGGGAGGGAAACTGGGGACATTGGTGGTAGGAAATATACACTGCTGGAGGGATGGGTCTTGGAACATTGTGTGCTGAACAACTTTGTAACAGCTTTGTAATCTAATCATGAAGAGCTTTGTAACTATGTATAGAAGGAAGGAAGGAAGGAAGGAGGGGAGGAGGGAGGGAGGGAGGGAGGGAGGGAGGAGGGGAGGAGGGAGGGAGGGAGGGAGGAGAAGAGGGAGGGAAGGAAGGAAGGAAGGAAGGAAGGAAGGAAGGAAGGAAGGAAGGAAGGAAGGAAGGAAGGAAGGAAGGAAGGAAGGAAGGAAGGAAGGAAGGAAGGAAGGAAGGAAGGGAGGGAGGGAGGAGGGAGGGAGGGAGGGGAGGGAGGGAGGGAGGGAGGGAGGGAGGGAGGGAGGGAGGGATAGTAGTTGCTCTGGAGCCAGCTACACAAGAGGCAAGGATTCATCAACTCTGCCTCTTGGAAATCTGTGGCTGGAGGAAGCAACCCCCAAATGTGTATTCATGGATCAAGCAGGCAACATTTTCTTGCCCAGTGGTCACCAGCCTCTTCACGTCCACTCATGAACCGTATGAGTCAAGCAAGTCTACGACACAATGAAAGCTCCCTTTGCCTCAAATAAATAAACAAAGCCATATTTGATCAAATGCTGGGCTGGGTGGGATGGCCATGGAAGGGCTCCCTGGAGGCGATGTGCAGGGGCAGGCATCAAAGACTATTTAAAGGAGCCTTGAAAAGAGGCACTGCGGGTCTGATGGTCGTGGCCAGCTGCTCCTGACAACTGGCTGGAATGTGAAATTGGAGGCTGATAACGAACAAAAGGACACGTCAAGTAGGAAGTTTGTGTATAGGAACTCCATAGGGCGCAGACAAAGCACTGAAACACAGTGTGGCTTTGCAAATACACGGGGTGATAAGTCCACCGAGGTTGCCTGTCAGTTTCCAGGCAGCTGAAGTGACGGAGCACAGACCAGGGCTAGTCGCCACTTTCGAGTACTTACGGTTTTCAAGCCTTGTGCCTTCATGTTAAACCCAAAGTTAGCAAGATTAGGACACTGGCCAGCTCATGGGCTAGTTCGCTCAGCCTCGAGAGAACAGAACCATTACGCTGTCGAGTCAAGCGAATGTCCTCACTGGGGCTTGGCCTGTCCTTGATACACTCGGCACCGAGGCTGCACCAAGCATCACCCTCTTTATAGGTGTTGCCAAAACAGATTAAACTAGAGCATTCAAAGCTCCAGACTTTGGAAATAGCCCAGCAAGCGTCCCACCCCAGCCCTGACCAGAAGATTATACACCAGCCAGGAAGCCCACCAGCACAATTTCTGTTCAACTGTATTCTGACAAGTCTGAGGAGAGCAGTGTGTGAGAGAAGGTTTCAGAACTGGAACGAAGCAAGGAAATTTCCACACAGTTCTAAACTGCTTAGTGAAGAGGTTGTATTCTCAGAAATGTGTCAGATTTTTTCCCCCTAAATTTTTTTAGTTCTCTTCACTAAATTTTACACTTATAGGATTTATTTTGTGTAAATTTTAGAATGTTTTAATATAGAATTATTCATAATGTTTTTTTTTTTTTTAATTTTTTATTTTTATAGTTACAAAGATATACAATTAAAAAGTTCATATTTGGGTTTTGGTCATACAGTGTTCCAGCACCCATCCCGCCACCAGTGCCCATCTCCCACCACCAACGTCCCCGGTTCCCTCCCCCCCCCCCAGCCCGCCTCCATGGCAGGTTCTTTATTTGTTTCCCTTTCTCTCTCTTTTCTCTTTTCCTTCCCTTCCAGACTATGGATTACAGAACATACATTAAAGGGTTGTCATGTGTATCTTTTTGCCTCTATTTAATGCTCAGTTCTAGGTTGGCATTAGTACCCTCGACAATTTTTTTAAATTTTTTATTATACCACCGTAAGACATAGAATTACAAAGGACTTCATAATTGGTTCTTGGTAATACAGTATTCCAGCACCCATCCCTCCACCAGTGCCCCATTTCCACCACCAATGTACCCCACCCCCCCGCCACCCCCAGGCTACCTCAATAGCAGGTACCCCAGTATCCTCTCTTTCTCTCTCTGCCTCAACAATTGTTAGCACACTGTTCCATTTTCTGTTTTACCTAGCCTCTGACTCCCACACGTTTGTGATAATTTACACCTTTGACAAGACCTCCTGATATATGTTTCACTTGACCTTGGATATTGGTATCATAATATGTACATATACTTGATCTTATGTTATGCAAATAAATGCAGTCATTCTGTATCTGTCTCTCTCCTTCTGGCTAATTTCACTCAACATAATCTTCTCCATGTCCATCCATTTATAGGCAAATTTTATAACTTCATTTTTCCTAACAGCTGCATAGTATTCCATTGTGTAGATGTACCAGAGCTTCTTTATCCAGTCATCGATTTTCGGGCACTCTGGTTGCTTCCAGATTCTGGCTATTGTGAATAATGCTGAATTCATAACGTTTTTAATTTACATACCTCTACAAAGAAAAAATACAATTTTGAGGAAAAATTTAATTGATCAACTTAGTGATTTAGTTTTGTGGAATTCCAGGTTAGCTCTTTTCATCTCTACGTATAGAGGTGCCACCAACTACATAATTGGGGGGAGGGGAAGGTCTCTCCAATATGTGGGATAAAAAGGAAATATAGTAAGGGAACAAGAAATGGTCAAGGGTCTCAGAACTGAAGATTTTTGCCTATAAAACTAAGCTTACATGGGAAGGGAGAAAGGATGGTGTGGGGGGGTCCCTGGGATACTAGTGGAGGTTGTATTTGGGATGGGTGTGATATGGAGGAACACATGAAAAGTACGATTAACAGGTGCTGGAGCTCTAGCACAGCAGGGAGGGCATTTGACTTGCAAAGTGGCCGACCCGGGTTCTATCCCTGGCATCCCATATGGTCCTCGAGCACCGCCAGGAGTAATTCATGAGCACAGAGCCAGGAGTAAGCCCTGAGCATTGCTGAGCGTGACCCTAAGAGCAAAAAAAAAAAAAAAAGAAAGAAAGAAAATATGATTTATATGGTATTGCAACTCTCACTATTTTGATAAAAATGGTTATAGAAAAAATAAAATTAAAGGTGATAATAATAGTGAAATAATAAAAGTAGTAAGTCAGTAAAACAAAAAATAAAAATATTATTACGGATATATAGAGATGAGCCTACATGGCAGAGCCTGGCAAGCTACCCGTGTTTTATTTGTTATGCCAAAAACTAGTAACAACTATAGACCTCAATTCCATGACCTGAAGAATGGTTTGAGGCTCTTCCTGTCCCTGGAGCAAGCAGATACCCTTAGGCTACACTTGCTTGTAACAGGACGTATGGAGATGTTACTGGTGCCTGCTCAAGCAAATCGATGAACAATGGGAAGACAGTGATACAGTGACAGTGATAGAGATAAGAAGTCCCATAACCAAAAAAAAAAATTTTTTTTATAAAAGCAAGGGAATGAAGAGTAACAGTTGGTTGGGTAGGGATTGTCCCACTTCCTTTTTTAAAAGATTTACTTGGGACCAGAGCGATAGTCCAGTGGATAGGGCGTTTGTCTTGCATTCTGCTGACCTGGGTTCGATCCCCAGCATCTCATATGGTCCCCCAAGTACTTCCAGGAATAAGTTCTGAGTGCAGATCCTGGAGTAACCCCTGAGAGTCACCAGCTGTGACCCAAATGCATAAAATATATTTATTTAATGAAAAAACCATAATACACAGAAGTCATTGACAGTCGGGTTTTATTCTTTTAATAGATGCAGCTTACAGGGAAGATTATTTGGTTAGCCAGAAATTTACCTGTGGGTTTAACATCCACAGGTAAATTTGATTATTTATTGAAAAATAAATTTGATTATTTATTGTCAAATTGATTATTTGACAGCTATCATTGTGTTAGTGTGAATAAATCACACTAGTGAACAAATCACACTAACACAATAAATGATAACTGTCAAATAATCAAACGGCCCAGAACTCTAACACAGATCTATGGTCAGTGATGGAGGTACACTATTAAATCAGTAAATAAATGCGCTACTTGGTGGAGCAATTGTTAAGGGCGTATCATGAGTCAGGAATCATGACTTAGCCATTGTGCACTTGGAATCTGTAAAAGTGAGGTAGAACCAGAGGCAGAGGAGAGGCAGGGCGGACAGCAGGGTGGGGTGGGAGAAGAAAGGGTGAGATTAGATAGCATTGTTGGGAAATTTCTTTTAGCAGTCCTGGGCTATCGGAGAAAGGGGAAAGATTGGGTTCTTCAGAGAAGGCATTGTTCGGTGTTTGCTCAGGGAGGCTGGGGAAGGGGTCAGGACTAGTGGCCCAAGGCTGAGACCACATCTGTGTGGACAGCCCAGGGGAAGCCGTGGCTGCAGAAGCCTGCTCAGGATTTGAGAGACCAGCTCTGGGAAAACGGTGGTATGGAGGCCCGGGAGCCCCCTTATGGGAGAGATTGCCACTGGACGCTTAGGGAGTCTTTGAGGGAGTCCCAAGAGTGGGGAGAAAGTGACCAACCGTGAACCTGAGCAGAGGCTGGGAAGTGTGTTGGTTCAGAACATCGTATTATTCAAATCTCCTTTCTTTCGGGAGTGTGACTTGAGGCAAATCACTCTGAGTGCTGAACTTGGGGCTGGAGGCGATAGCACAGTGGGGAGGGTGTTTGCCTCGCATGTGGCCCACCTGGGTTTAGTCTCCAGCATCTCATATGTTCCCCCAGCACCTCCAGGAGTAATTCCTGAGTGCAGAGTCAGGAGGAGTAACCCCTGAGTATCTCTGGGTATGACCCAAAAAGCAAGAAAAGCAAGTGTTGAGACTTGTTTCTTCCATTTGCAAATATAATATAAAAAAGGATTCACATGACAACCTTTTAATGTATGTTCTGTAATCCATAGTCTGGAAGGGAAGGAAAAGAGAAAGAGAGAGAAAGGGAAAGAAATAAAGAACCTGCCATGGAGCAGGGCTGGGGAAGGGGGAGGGAACCGGGGATGTTGTTGGTGGGAGATGGGCACTGGTGGAGGGATGGGTGCTGGAACACTGTATGACCAAAACCCAAACATGAACTTTTTAATTGTATATCTTTTTTATTTGTATGGAGATGGGCACTGGTGGAGGGACGGGTGCTGAAACACTGTATGACCAAAACCCAAACATGAACTTTTTAATTGTATATCTTTTTATTTGTATATCTCATGGTGGTATAATAAAATACTTAAAAAAAAAGAAATCTGATGGGATTAGGTTTCAGTTTAGGGTCACACTTTACTACAGTTCCTGGAAGTTACTGCGGGCCATGCCAGGGACACCTGTGTGCAATCATGCACTGTGGTCATGTGAGCTTTGTGTGGTCTCTTAAGAACACAATAAATGATGGGGTCACCAGAGTGGGTAGGACAAGCAGCAGTTGAACGAGATATGACACAAGAACAAAGAAAAAGAACACAATAAATGATAACTGTCAAATAATCGAGCGGCCCAGAACTCTAACACAGATCTATGGTCAGAAAGGAAAGACCTAAGGGTCCAAACCTAGGCATGGCTTAAAGCGCGTGCCTGTCAAGTGTAAGGTCATGAGTTCAAATCCTGGTGCCACCACATGTGTTGAGGTGAGCATGTGTTGATGTGATAGGAACAGCACTACTGTTTGTGATCCCCTACTGGAAGAGTCCTGCCCGCCAGGGTCTGGGATCCCTGATTAAAAAAACAATGATAGAAAGGAAAGCTGTAGAAGCTCACAGAAAGGTCTAGCAGAGGGGCGGGACTTGAGTATGACGGAAGCACGGTGTATCCCCACTCTGCTGGACTCCGATGGAGCAGTCTTCTCCCGGTTGTTCTTTGACACGATCAGCTAGAGCAGGGGTGGCGGCAGAACGACAATAACCACCCTCCACCCCTGAACCCAGGTTCCTGGGAACCCGTGTATACACACTCTGGGCCCGGGGGCATTTCCATACCATCCAACGCTCTCACTCATCTCTTGGTTGGTTCACTAGTAGCTTCTTCCCAGCCCACCCAGCCCCCAAAACCTCTTATTTAAAAAAACATGCTGGGACTCTTGGCACCTAAAGTCAATTTTAGTTCTTTGTAGCATCTTTTCCCCCTTTGGTGGTGTTTTCATTGGTGAGGGAGGCCAAAGGAGACCTCCCTCCTCCTCCTCCTCCTCCTCCACCTCCTCCTCCTCCACCTCCTCCTCCTCCACCTCCTCCTCCTCCACCTCCTCCTCCTCCTCCTCCTCCACCTCCTCCACCTCTTCCTCCTCCCTCCTCCTCCTCCTCCTCCTCCACCTCCTCCTCCTCCACCTCCTCCTCCACCTCTTCTCCTCCTCCTTTTCCTCTTTTCCTCCTTTTCCTCTTCTCCTCTTTCTCCTCCTCTCCTCCTCCTTTTCCTCTTTTCCTCTTCTCCTTTCTCCTCCTCTTTCTTCTCCTCCTTCTCTTCTCTTCTTCCTCCTCCTCCTCCTTCTCCTCTTCTCCTCCTCCTTTTCCTCTTTTCCTCCTTCTCCTTCTCTTTCTTCTCCTCCTCCTTCTCTTCTCTTCTTCCTCCTCCTCCTTCTCCTCCACCTCCTTTTATTATCCTCCTTCTCTTCCTTCTCCTCCTCCTCCTCCTCCTTCCTCTCCTCTTCTTCCTTCTCTTTTTCCTCCTCCTCCTCCTTCTGCTTCTGCTTACCCTCCTCCTCCTCCTCCTCCTCTTCCTCTCCCTCCTCGTCCTCCTCCTGGAAGTAATTGTGGAACAGAGAAACAGAGACCTCAAGAGAGAAACACAGAGTGGCCATTGCTGGAGAGAGCTCCATTCTGATCTGGTCTTTCTGACCTGGTTGAGAGGGGGCGCTAATCACTGAAGAACATGGGGACCAGGAGAGATGTTGTTGGTCACAGCTGGCCACTCCTCCACAGCACATACAGGCCGGATGGCCTCTCCACGCAGGCGGGTCTGAACACTGACTCAGCATCATCCTTGCTGAAGCCCAGAGCGCCCCCTGTTCTCCAGAGATGGGCCCCTGACTCTCACTCAGGGTTCCGCTTGCTCACTGCAGTTTGAGGGCACCCTCTGGGTTCTGTAGCTTTGCTGTGGTTTCTCATTTCCTGGTTCCAGGAAGACCCAGGGCAGTGAGTTGCCTGGACATCCATCCGTGAGAGAAAGGAAACAGGAAGAACCGTGGGAGATCACTGGATTCGCTCCTACCCAGGGTCTCCCTTGGGGACACGAACATCTCCACTCCGTCAAGACAGAGTACGTCATGCTGGAGTTGCCCAAAAACCTTCTTAGTCTCCAACCACCTCATTGCTGCCTCCTAGTGAAAGTTTCAGAAGGGAAAAAAGAAACCCCCAAGCAACCAGGAGCACATTTACCAGGAGAATGGGAGGAGGGATGACTGCCTACCCAGAGTCAAACTTAGTCAAACTTTTCTTTTTTCCATTTTTTTGCACTGCCCCACCACTCCCTTTTGAGCCAAATTTTGTTCTGACAGCTCATCTATCGCTCATTTCTAAGTAGATGTAGCCTTGCTCTTGGGATCTCTGTGGCTACAAGGCCAAGAGGCTGCCCCACAGATACACTGTTACTGGGGGAAGTCAAGTCCACGGGACGGGACCCATCCAGCCCACCCTCCGCTATTTCAATGCTCTTTCTCCCTCTTGCTCCACCTCTTCCATCCTAAGCGCAAAATAACTCAAGTGCAAAAACAACCTTTGAGCCATTCAAATTCAGCAGTGGAGAAAGTTAAAATAAACTTAGAGGGGGGGGGGGGGGGGGGGGGGGGGGGGGGGGGTGGGATGGGAGGGGAGGGGGAAGGAAAGCGGGGTGAAAGGGGGAAAACAAAATAGACAAAGAAAGAAAGGAAAGAAAAATTAAAAAGGGAGAAGGAAAAAAAAAAAGCGAAGCGGGAGTGGCACAAAAAAAAAAAAAAAAAAAAAAAAAAAAAAAAAAAAAAAAAAAAAAAAAAAAAATAAATAAATAAAAAATAAACTTAGACCAGGACATCAAGGAAAGGGGATGGGAATTTGACTTTGGGCTCTGCCACGGTCTCCCTCCAGCCTTTGCCAGAGGCCTCTCCCCTGGCTGGAAAGGATTTAGGCCAAGAATAGTGATCCCTGAAACTCGAAATTGAAAAAAACAAGTCTCTGCAATGTTGAAGGTGTGACTTTTTATTGGATAACTAAATACGCATACAACAGCCACCCCACCCCCACCTCTGCCCCCCCCCCTGTGCCTATTTTTTCTTTTTTAAAGATTTGGGAAGCATCTTTGCTTCCCACAGGTCAACGTTCTTGACTTTAGGAGCTTCCAGTTGGGTCCCTCTAGATCCCTATAGGTGCCATGGTACCATTTGTAAAACTCTCCCATGTGGCCTATGCATTTTATTTGAATAAGAGATCACACAGAGAAAACATACATTTTAATCAGATATTCAAGCATGTCCTTCTAGCACAGTCATTTATTGCAACCTTCTTCATAACCTAAATTAAGAAAACAGTATTTTCACTCACCAACATCAAATACCGTCACTCAATATTCTTCGATCAGTCTCCTCTTTAAGTACAAACGCTCATAAATCACAGTTTTTCACATCTTGTATCCCTACACCTGTGTTATTTATATGAGCGTGCATAATAATTCTTGTCTCAATCCTATTACAGCAGTAAGGTAAAAGCTCAGGGCTGATAATTTTGTAGTTTGTCATCACAAAACAGTTTATTTAATATTCTAGTCTGTGTAATTACACCTGCCGGTCTTTAGTGCTGCCTAACCCAGAGTCTATAAATGACAGGGTGCCTTTAAGAGACACTCGTGTATATATAAGACAAACAATATAAAGGAATATGGTTTTAGAGAAATAAGTCCAATTATTACAGTGATTCAGGATCACAGCTGCTACAAAGCAAACATTTGTAAACGTGACAACTTCAAAAATAAAATACATACTCATATATGCAGATGCAGTTTATGTTTCAGTCGTCAGAGCAACAAAATTAGAGAAACAGTCTTAAATGAAAATGAGTGATGAAACAAGCCTAACGTGTTTCATCTAATACATCTGAGGGCCTTAAGCCTTTTTATTGAAGGTCATCATTGAAATTGATGGCGTGTGTGTGTCTGTGCGCGCACGCGGAGGTAAGTGTAAATCGCAGTGAAAACAGAGTTATTAACCCGTATAGAACTTCCTACTTGCAAAAACCACGCGGCGTCTGGTTCAACCCCAAACTGCCCCAGTAAGAAGGTTCATGCCCACTCACCACGCCGGGCAGACCAACTGGCTATGCAAACCTCCAGAGAGAGGTGTATTGGAGCGGGGAGGGGGTGCAAACGCAATCCCGCACTGCGAATTTTCCATCATGCCCATTACAAAGGGAAAAAATTGCTTTTCTAAAGGAAACTGGGCTTTACCGCGTTAAAAAAAAATATTCCAGCATAGCGAGTTTGGGAGGTCTTTTTTCTTTCTTTTCTGCCTGCAGAGAAATGTGGGTTACTTCTGACTTTATTTAAAGCACGCGCGTTCTGTCCTACGCCTAGAAGTCAATAGCTCTAAGCGACCCGTCCTTCAAGAACTCGGCAGAAAAGGCTCTCATGGCCAAAGAGAATCAAAGCACAACCACTCGCACCCCGCTCCCAAATGTCCCGGAGCCTCAGTGTCCGCCCAGGCTGCGGCGGGGCCAGCTCCCTTTCCACGGAGCTCAAGCACATAACTCAATTCCTCCTGGAGTAGTTTTCGCTCCACTACCTCTGACTGGGTGATGCACGAGACCGCGGGAAGCCTCTGCTGCAAGGAACCTCTGAAACTCCGAGAAAAAGACGCTCAAATCCTTGCCGGGGGAGGGTAGGGGGGTATCTTAAAGCCTTCTCGGGGCGCGCTCCCCACCTCCCAGTCGCGCCTCGCCGGGCTTCACCCTCTTCCTCCGCGGTTCAGCAGCTTTCTACGAAGTTGGCGCCTTTCTCCGGGCACGGGATCCCGGAGTCTCCCCAGTCGCGCGGTCCGGCCGGTCCCGGGAGGTTGCGAGGCCGTCGGGGGCGGCCCCGGCCAGCCGCGCGCAGACTCGGCGGCGCGCTCCGAGCGCTCCACTCGCCTAAACCTGCTCGCCAGCGAGCAGAGGTGGGCGGAGGAGGGGGCGGGCGCAGGGGATCCTGTTGAATCCAAGGTCCTGGGGGTGTGGGAGCGGGAGGAGGCTGCGCTGGTCCCTCCTCCCTCGCCGGCCCGGGGCTCCACCTCCTCGCAGGCCCCCAGATATACACACTCGGCGCGGCCGGACATGCACAGCCAGCACCGGCGCCGGGCGCGCGCGCACGCAGGTCGCTCCGCTCACCCTGCGCCGCTGCCGACGACTCGGGGGCGCCCCGGGAGCTGCACAGGGACGGCCCGGGCCGACTAGGGGCCCCTGGCGCCGCGGGAGTGGTGGGGAGCGGCCCGGCGTGGACCTGCGAAGAGGTGATGGCGCGTGACCTTTAGATTTCCCACCCCAGCCCCTGCCCCGCTCCAGCTCCGGCCGCTCGGGGCCCGGCGCCCTCCGGAGAAGGAGCCCGGGAAGCGGCGCCGCGGCGGACGGCAGCTCCGAGGCCAGCGCGCCCGGTAGGGGCGCGGCGGAGCCGGCGCAGCAAACTTGGGCGAAGTTAAGTTGCCCGCGGCGGGCGGCGGCCGCGAGGAGCGCGCGCAGGACGCGGACGCGGCTCGGCTCGGGCCTGCAGCGTCGCCTTCGCCGCCGCCGCCGCCGCCTTCGTCGTCGTGGTCCGGGGTCGGCGCTCCCGCAGCCCCGGGTGGTCCCGTGCAACTCCGAGGGCTCGGAGCCAGGGCAGCCCGCATGGCGCGGGGCACGGCGAGAAGCGGCGCCTCGGCGAGCCTGCAGGATTGCCCCCTGAGGCCCGGAGCCCCCCCGGCTGGCTCAAGCCTCCGCCACACGCTGTCTTCGCCCGGCAGCAGCCGCAAGAGGAAGATCGACGAGGCAGGTGCTGGGGAGCGGAGCGATCTCTCCCCCCCAATTCCGCAGAACATTGTGGGGTCGCCAGCCCTCGCGCTCTACCCGAGCACGGAAGATCGGTGGGTGCTGCTGTATTTGTGCTCCTAGTCTTGGCTGCGCCCCCTCCTCCTCTTCCTCCTCCTTCTCCCGGGCCACCTCCCCGCCTCCCCCCCACCCGCCTCTGCTCCTGTCAAATGAGAAAGTCACCGAGGAGAACCCAAACACTCCAGCCGCCGAGAGGCCCTTTGGCACTTGGCAGCACGCGGCGGCCGGCTCCGCCACTCGACTTGGGGGCGTCTCCGCGCCGCAACTTTGCCGGCTGCCCCGCGTTTGAGAGAGAGAGAGAGACCGGGGCGAGCGCGGAGCGTGGGGCGAGCTCAACCCGGCCGGCGGCGACCCTGGACCGTCCGCGCTCGCAGAGGATCGAAGAGCAGCAAGAAGCCCCGCCCCCCCCAAGCCAGCCGAGGCCAAGCAAGCTGCTGCCACCGCGGCGTTGGGAGACACCTCCGGAGAAGAGATCGTCGCCCTCCTTCGCCCCCACCTGCGGAGAGGATCCCCCCACACGCACCCGGAGAGAGACCGGGCCGCTGGGGGCGCGGCGTGAGCCTGGGCTGGTCCGCCAGCCCCCTCCTCCCGGGAGGCGGGAGCGACGCCGGGGCGCGCAGGGCCCCGCGGACAGCCAACATTGATTTCCTCCGGGCCGAGGGCGAGGGCCCGGGCGGCGGGCTGCAGCCGCGGCCGGGCGAGAGCATGTCCAAGCCGGTGGATCACGTCAAGCGGCCCATGAACGCTTTCATGGTGTGGTCGCGGGCCCAGCGGCGCAAGATGGCCCAGGAGAACCCCCAAGATGCACAACTCGGAGATCAGCAAGCGCCTGGGCGCCGAGTGGAAGCTGCTCACCGAGTCGGAGAAGCGGCCGTTCATCGACGAGGCCAAGCGCCTGCGCGCCATGCACATGAAGGAACACCCCGACTACAAGTACCGGCCGCGGCGCAAGCCCAAGGACGCTGCTCAAGAAGGACAAGTTCGCCTTCCCGGTGCCCTACGGCCTGGGCGGCGTGGCGGACGCCGAGCACCCGGCGCTCAAGGCGGGCGCGGGGCTGCACGCGGGCGCGGCCGGCGGCCTGGTCCCGGAGTCGCTGCTCGCCAACCCGGAGAAGGCGGCCGCAGCCGCAGCCGCAGCCGCCGCGCGCGTCTTCTTCCCGCAGTCGGCCGCCGCCGCCGCCGCCGCTGCTGCCGCCGCCGCTGCCGGCAGCCCCTACTCGCTGCTCGACCTGGGCTCGAAGATGGCAGAGATCTCGTCGTCGTCGTCCGGCCTCCCGTACGCGTCGTCGCTGGGCTACCCGAGCGCCGGCGCGGGCGCCTTCCACGGCGCGGCGGCGGCGGCTGCAGCGGCTGCCGCGGCCGCCGGGGGCACACGCACTCGCACCCCAGCCCGGGCAACCCCGGCTACATGATCCCGTGCAACTGCAGCGCGTGGCCCAGCCCCGGGCTGCAGCCGCCGCTCGCCTACATCCTGCTGCCGGGCATGGGCAAACCGCAGCTGGACCCCTACCCCGCGGCCTACGCCGCCGCGCTATGACCCCGCGGCCGCCCCGGCTGCGCACCGGGGCACACGTGTACATATTGTATAGGGACGAGCTCCGCGGCCTCCCTGGGCCCCCTCCTGCCACGGACGGGGGGACCCACGGGGGAGGGTGGATGTACATAGCGTTGTATAGGTGCCAGGCCGCGGTGAGAGGTGCCCGTCGGGGCGCGAGTGGCCGAGAGCTCCGGGGGCGGCGCGGGCGAGGGTGCGTGTGGGTTTCACGGGCTCGGGCCAAGGCCCGCACGGACCCAGGCGCCAACTTGCAGCCTTTGCATCCCGCGGCCGCGGGCGTTGGCTTTGCACTTAGGAACCTGTTACGTTTGGGCCCACCGAGGTGGAGCCTTCCTTTTTGAACCTGTTGGTTTTTGGTTTTCATTTTTTCCCCAGTTTTGTTTGGTGGAACTTTTGTTTTTGTGGAGGCTTTCTTGGCTGGCGCTGTTTTGTTTTTGCTTGTTTGTTTGTTTTTTAATCTCTCCTTGATGCTTTTATTTTGGGTGGTTTTTTTTTCTTACCCAGAGCCGTGTGGCATATTCTGTTCAGATGTTAGGTTTTACATGGCATAAGGGGGAAAGTTGAACTGGGTCGTTCGTTTCTGGGAGCGCGATGGTTCCGAGTAGCTTCGCCCTCCCTGCTTGTACTGTTGAACTTTGACGCCCCCAGACCGGATCCATTCTTTACCAGTGACCGCCTCGAATCTGGCCTTTTGTATATGACGATCTCTGTGCTTTCTTTTTGTTTATCATGCCATATGCAAATCAGAGCTAGAACTCTTTTTCTGGAGCAAAGAACTCAAACAAGAAATAGGCGTGAGATAAAATGCTGTCAGCTGGGGTTTCGCCCTTAAAAAAACAAAACAGAACCCCTCCCCACCCCCATTAGAAGACTCCTCGAGTCTTGGATCTTTGATGCAGTTTACAGAGAAGGGAGAAGGCGACCGCTCTTGTTTCCCCCTTATGGCTGAGTCCACCTTAAGACTGTAAATGTGTACATGTCCGTGAAAACATTTGAGTCTTTGGAAATGTGTTATTTGCTTTGTCCTCAGTTTGAGTCTGTTTTAGACTCTCAAAAACATTTTGAGCACATGTCAAAGTTAACTTGTTAAAAATTGCGGGACTAGCTCAGGATCGCAATTTTATCTAAGAGTAAATCAGACTTTTTTTGTCTGAGTGGTAATTATATATTTATTTAGCAAAACTGAAAAATAGACCCACGGAATTGTTTTGACAGATGTCTTTCATTTTCAGCTAGCATCTCTCCACCAACTTGCACCGTTTAAGTGTGTTTGGGAGTTCCCACCCCAATTAGCTTATTTTTTTTAGATCACTTGCAATTCATTTGCAAATGACGATAAAACACATTTTAGAGACCAGATCCTTCTTTGATTATATTTGGTTTCTTTTTAAATGTATATATTTTGACTAATGTTTGTGAATGAAGTTGGCTAACATGTATTTAGTTTCACTTTGACTTTATGTAATATAAAGTTTTTTAAAAGTTTAAGTATTGGTTTTAACCTTTCTGTGTAAATGGTTTTCTTGTGTGATCTTCTAATTTAATATTAGATGTCTAAACTATATCTGTAAATTAGAGTCCGACTATCACTCTGTTCATTTTTTGAACAAAGAGTTTAAATAAAGCCTGAACCAGGGAAAAGAGAAAATCCTCTATTTCTTGTTGAGTTCCTAACAAGATTTTTATCTGAATTGCCCTTACGAGCCTGGTCCAGGTGAAGTGGAAGAGGATACTCAAAGGCCGCCTTTGTTTCAGTTTTGAATAGATTTACTAGGAAATCTAAATCAAGCCATTGTTATTCAGAGCCAAAAACCTGATTTATCACATTTTTAATCGTGAATAGGAAAGAAGATAAAAAAAAAAAACCCAAGTAGTTGTATTATCTTGGGGGTGGGGAGGCATTCATGAACCAGTTGAACAGTGCCCATGAAAAACATCCAGACCCTTCAAAGCGTTTCGCCAACTCCCAGTAACATTTTAAGAGGGCAAAGTTGCCTGACCACTTTATCTCGTTGGTAGAGAGGCCCTGCTACTTCAATCAGTGTAATTTGTTAACGTATCTTTGGCATATTCCTTATTTACCTCTTAGGGTATGGGGGTGGAGGATGATCACAACTCAAAACAATGCACAACTTTTTGACCTCTCGGGGGCTTTATTCTGCCATGCTAATAGTATTAGAATAGAAATATAACGAAATCAAACCGCATGCGGACTACATTACCAGAGCTAGACAAGTTTTTGAAATCATGTCAAAGTATAATTTCAGAAATTATAGGGTATGGGGGCAAATCAGAAAAAACACAGCACTAGGGGATCTTTATAATCCCCTAGGAAGGAGAAATTCTTAAGATAGAATTCCCAACTAGTGCAAACTGAGTCTTCCCATTTAGGCAGACCATGTCTGGAGTTGTTAGAGGGACCCAACTCTTTAAAGCCATCGTTTTCCCCCATGGAGTAATATTTTAAAAACCATGAAAAAGTTTTGGAAATGTGAGAAATAGGCTGTGCTGGTTTGACCCTGATCCACTAATTAAAACGATCCCTCTCCTGTTATTCCCCGAGCTCTTTGCAATATTATAAGTTAATTCATATGGTTCTGAGCGATTATGCAAAACTAATTTGGACTGTCCAGGGGTAATTATCCCCGACACGGTTAATTAAATCCTTTCAAGCCTTCGTCTTTCCCTTTTGTTGCAGCCCATCACTTCTCAACACGGAACTTCCTGCGGCTCTCTGGAAATCACCCCAGCCCTAAATCTTAGTTACCTCCCTGCGCCTCCAACTCAGGCCCCGCCGGCCGACGCTTTCTCGCGCCCCTCCCCGCGTTCCTTCCCTTCCCCACTGGTCAGGGGTTGCTGATTCCGAGGGTGGGTGAATGGGAACGGGGGCAGGAAGACTGGCTAAGGGGAGGGGAGAGGGTGCGGCGGGGGAGCACCCAGGGTCACTTCGCCGACAGATTGTGCGACTCTTGGGGAGGGGGGACCCACTAGCCCGGGGGGGGGGTGCTCGTTTATCACCTCTCAGCCAGCGGGCTTGCTAACAGGTTGGCGATTTCTGCGCCTGCAGAAAACCTTGCCAAGAGTCGGCAGAAAAAAAGGGAGTGGAGGGGGCGACTCCAAGGCCAGAAGACGCAGTGCAAGAGATGGTGTGTGTGTGTGTGTGTGTGTGTGTGTGTGTGAGAGAGAGAGAGAGAGAGAGACAGAGACAGAGACAGAGACAGAGACAGAGACAGAGACAGAGCGTCGAAATGAGACCCACAAATGCAGCGCTGGGGATGGGCAAACTGCTTCTAGCTCGACATCTCCCCTACTAGTCTCCATCGTTCTCTTCCTCCCTTTCTCTTCTTTTTCCCTCTCCTCCTCTTCCCCCCTTTAAAAAATACTCTATTTCTTTTCTGTCTCTTTGAAAGTTTTTAAAAAGCTAAGCAGTTCCAGTTGCCTGCAGGCTTTAAAACCAGCCTCTGCGCTCTACAGGCCAGCCGCGTGGCCTGGGGGCTGGCGCAAACAGGTGGGACCGTGCGGTCCGTCCGAGGCGCGGCAGCCTGGAGGCCACGGTGCAAACGGGTGGCCTCGGAGAAGCCAGGGAGCTGGCCGCTAGGGTCATTTCATTTGTTGGTTTCCCACCCCCTTCACTTAGCCCCCTCCCCAAAAAAAGAACTAGATGAAATTCAGCGTGGATTTCCCTCCACCCCCAGCTCGGGGCCGCAGCGCCGCGAAGATGCAGAGAAGATTGTCCGGGTCCTTCGGGAGCCGAAAGGGGACGGCGCCAGCCAATCAGAGCGCAGCTCGGCGCTCCCGGCCGCCGCCGCCGCCGCCGAGGCCGAAGTTCCCGCACCGCGGCCGCCCGAGTCCGTGACTTTCCCGCGCGCACAAGCCCAGCCCCGGCCGGGAGCGCAGCGTCCCAACTTGATTAATCTCTCCCCCCCGGTCTCTCTCCCTCAGCCCAGTGCATCTCAAAGGTCAGCCCTCTTCTTTTAAAAGCCTGATATTATTAATTCACTGACAATCCCTCCCCCCCCCTTATTTTTTCTTCTCCCTTGCAGGGGGGATAAGGCGGGGGCGGGATCGTGAAAAGAACCTTTTTTAAAAAAGATTTTTTTTTTCTTTTCTTTCTTTCTTTCTTTCTTTTTTTTTTTTTTTTTTGTCCTTCAGTGGGAGCGTTTAGACAGTCGAGGAGGTTTTGTCCGGGAACAAAACGCAGGGTTGGGAGGTTTTGTGAGCGTGTTGTTTGTTGAAGTGGAGCTAAGAAAAAGCGGCGGCTTTCTCCCCCATTGTGAAGAAACCAATCAGTGGTATTTGGAAAACTGTTAGCATTGTGCACCTCTTCTGTGCCCATTGTAGGCGTTTCTTTTCACAAGGTTTTTTTTCCAGCCGATCCAGCTGGCCGGAATGAATAGCGGTGCAATGTGTACTCTCTTTGTGCCCCGGCCTTCAAGTAGCCCCCATTGAATAGACTAAGTTGACACTGCGTGACAGTGAAACAACATAATAAAAAATACATGAGCCCCTGAATAGGAGCAGGCGCATAAATAAATAAAATGGGTGACCAAAACTGGATAAACTGAATGACAAAACGGTGAAAGGGGAACAAAAGATATTTAACACGCTAGATTAGCATTAGAATGCGATCTACAAGGCAGAACAATTGATGAATAGGTTTACCGGCCAAGAAAGAAATGGACTAAATGCCCTTTGAATAGATATGCTTTTTGCAAGGGCTTTGAATAGATATGCTTTTTGCAAGGGCTGAATGGGAAAAGGTAAAGATGAAGCTATGCAAATGAGTCAGGGAACTTTTTTATATATATTCTTTAAACACACTCTGCAACTGCGAAGACGGCTGCCTCGGGATGTTTATAGAGGCAATAATTGCCATTATTAGCATTGTCTGCAACAGCTAGAAATTGAACAGGTTGGGATAATATAGGGTAGCAGTAATTATTCTTCTAATTAGTGGTCCTTTGCTACTTGGAAAAAAGGAAAGAGGAAAGGAGAAGTAAAAGTTAGGCAGAAGTTAGTTTTCCTTGTGTAAGTTCCCCCAGCGTTGGAATCCGGGACGCAGCAAATCTGGCGATGGCAAAAGGCAATGCTGAGCTTGGGACCTTCCGGGCTGCCAAACTCTTAACACTCTGGGCTTGGGGCTTAGTTCCAAGCAGGCAGTGCTGAGTTTTTTGACTCTAATCCGGCGTTTGGTATGTGGTGGGATGCTGAATGGCTGCGTATAAACGTGGGGAACCCGGTCTTCAATGGGGGGGGGTGTCCCAGGGCCACGTTTAGCCTCATCCCAACCCCCCCCTCGAAGTGAGGCCAAGCAAACTCCTGGTAGTTACTGCCCACATCCTCATCCCAGAGTAACCCGAAACGGAGTTTGCGTGCGTGGAATCGTAGTTCTCACCTGCCGCCCCCTTCCTCCCCCACCCAAGAATTAGGCTCTTGCCCTCGAATTTCTCCCGGTGCCCCGCCTTCTCCCGCCTTGAGGTCAAGATTTGCCTCGACGCCACGGGGCTGGGAGTCTCCTGGCCCGGGTGCCGGCGGCGGGGGCGCGCGCCACCCCTCTGCTCCCTCTGGCCCTCGGCGGCCGGCGCGGTCAACTCGTTTCCTTTCCCTGTTCCCTTTGCTCGTCCGCCCGGCCTCGGGGCCGCTGAGCAGTCCAGCTGCCCAGCGCGGGCTCCGCACTCCGAGGACAGAAGCCAATAAGGACGGGCGGTGCCGGCGAGTCCCTGCGGAGGCGCGCAGAGGCGCTGTGGGCGCTCGGATCAGCCGCTCGTCCGGCCACCCTGACGGCGTGAGGGAAATTTGGTCTAGCAAAGCAGTGACAACGGTTTCTTGGTCTAGCACAGCAGTGACAACAACAATAATTGTTGTATTCCTCCCCATCTCCAACTCCCACAACCAGCATTCTTTTCTTCTTTTGCAAAAATGCAATTGAGCCTTACCAAGTGCCCGGGGCCCAGAAAGAACTGGCGTACTTTAACGCGTAACCTGAGCTTTCGCGATTGAAGCTTCGCTTTAGAAGGAAAAAAAATTCCTAGAAGCGGACAGATCTGGGGGTGGGGAGGTGGGGAGGAGTTCGGGGGAGAAGCGACCCGTCGGAACTGCCTTGAGTAGATAAAGTGTGACGCGTTTGGGGGTGTTGTGTACTGGTGGGGTGGCAGCGACCTGTTTGATCGAGGTTCAAGGTGGTGACTGGGCCCGAGCCTGCGCTCGGAGCAGAAAGTGGCATCTGCGAGCCCCGGAGCTCAGCGCTTTCTCTCTGTCGACCCCAAACTGCCCCGCGGCCCCCACCCCAGCCTCCGGACGCTTTATCCGGAGACTCCAACACCAGGCGGGCCGCCCCCATCATTCACGTTGGCTGCAGGAAATCAAATCGACTTCGGCTTGTGGCTTGTTAATTCCTTTAGAAGATGCCCCCACCTGATTTCTACCTCCTGGGGTCCCTCACTTGGTTGGGGGGAGGGGTCACTTGGGGAACGGTTTGACAAACAGCCCAAGTTTAGGTGCTAATCCTAAACACTCCGTTTCTCTCCTTGAATGTATTTATTATCATATTAGCGAGACTTGGAGACACACGGCATATTACTCATTTCGAGCCTCGGGGCAAAGAATTTTTTCCTACTGAGATCGACCAGTAAAACCAGATTTCTTAAGGGAAATTACGAGAAGCGTCTTCAGACTCCCTTCACGGCAAGATATTACTGGATTGTCAATTTCAGCGGCGCCCCCCCATAGGCCCCACTCTCCCCGTGTTATTTCGGGGGCACCCCACCCCAAGGTAATTAGCCGCTTGCAGGAAGCTTGAAATCCCCAATGCAGAGGCGCAGCGAGGGTGAGAGACCCAAGGGAAGATTTTTCAGATGCTTGGCTCTGCTGGGCCACCTTTCCATCAGGTCGGGATGGGGGGGCAAGTCTGTCAGAGGGCTGCTCTTCCCGGCTCTGGAGAGCTCAGGACGCTGGAGAGCTCAGGACGCAGGAGTAGGGCTAGAGGTGGGCTTCCTGGAATATTGGCTGGGCCTGTTCCTTATAGAATTCTTTGCAGGTGCTGCCCCTGAAGTCACAGGGCCCTTTAGGCTTTTTTCCATTTGCTCTGCCCCGTTCTAGGTGTAGAAGTTGCAAATCACTCCCTCTTTTCCCCACCTCCAGCCCGCAGGCACCTGGGTTTGGAGCAAAGTGAGCTCCATTGGCCGTTTTTGATAAAGTCCCACTCATGAACTTTGAAATTCAAACAGACAGTTATCTGGGAAGGGGGCTTTGGAGCTGGGGAAATTGTAGAAGCATTCTGCATGCCATTGTAGGGCTCACACAGAGAGCTAAAGTTTTGCTAATGGGGCTGTGTTGCTAAGCGGGTGAGTGGGATGGGCGCCCCCTTTTCAACTTGCAGAAACCTGTTAGGGGCATGAGGCAAACTGCACAGGTGAGCCCGTGAAAGGAGATGGCAAGCCTTGGGGTAGCAGAGGAGAGAGCTGGAGGATAGAAGTCAGGGGAGCGAGGGATGGGAACAGAATGCTGCCTCGCTTATGGAAGGTAAGATGAACTTCGTTGTCTCCACGAAGGTAACGTCCTGGAGCACTGCTGGGGAGATGAGAGCGAGGGGAGGGTGCTGTGTCCTTGGGAAGGGAGGTGGGTGTGATGCAGGGATTTCGTGCATGGGAAAACGCCACTAACTACTGTCACCACAGAATCTCAATTAAAACAAGTTTGTTTTTTAAAGAAAAGATATATCCAGCTTGACCACAGACAGGCAGAGCAGCCTCTCCAACAATCCCCCTTCACGTCAAGCTCAGTTAAGGGGAAGGCGATGCCCCAGCTGATGGGGATGGGACATCACGAGGTGTGGGAGCCCCCCAACCCTCAGATTCCTCCTCCCCACGTACCCCACCACACACACGCGGGCGCACACACTAATTCCGTCAAAGCTGCTGCAAACTCAGTCTTGGCTGAAAGAAGCAGCAGGTCTTGGGGAGGGAGGTGGAAGGCCACGGTCTGGAGCAGGTTCACGTGGACCCCTGACGCTCCCAGGCGGGGGTCTGGGGTGGGGTGGGGGCTGTCCTGAAATCTTGCCATATCCCCCCCCTCCACACACAGAGACACACACAACTCTCCCAGGCCTTCTCCCTCTCTTTGGCTGGAGCCGCGGTTTGGCAGGAGGCTCTGAAAGACGGTGGTGTCGCGATGGGGAAATCCCTTCGCGCGTCCTGAAACCGACATTCTCCATGGGGACCTATTTTAAAAAAGTCACTATTAGGACCGGACTTTCGAAGGGAAACTGGGTGGGGAGGGGTCGGTTGAAGCGACACTGTAAAGAGGAAGAATCTCCCCTTCCCGGGAAATCCTCCCTAGGAAGACCCCGGGGGTGGGGTCTCCCCACCAGTTCGCAGGGGCGACAGGCAGGAGGCAGAAATAAGGCCCAAGTCCTGGGCCGCCGCCGCCTCGCTCGGGGCTGCACGGACAAAGCCGCCGGCTGCTGGGCCCCGGCCCGTAGCTGACACGCGCTCCCTGTCCCGAGGTGACCGTTCGTCCTTCTCGGGGCCTCGGAGGCTCGGGCCAATCCAGGCTGCTCGGAGGTTCGCGCGGCGGATTCTGTTGCATGGGAACGCGCAGGGTTAAGGCCTCGGGGAGAAACAGGCTGCGGCGGCCTCGGTGACTGCACTCAAAGCCACGTAGGAGCGCCTGGGGTCGGAGGGAGGCCGCTGCCGAGACGGGGCGCGCTCCCGACGGGCACACCGCGGCCCCGAGCGCAGGGTCCAGGCGGCAGGTCCGTCGCTTTCGAGAAAGCTGCCCCCCACTCCGGCTGCGGAGACGCGGGTTTCGGAGCCCCAGAGCCGGCACGGGGAGCTGTGGGGGCTGTGAGTGTCCCCCTGCTCCAGACGTCGGGGGCTCCACAAAAGTCGGGGTGCCAAAGTACGACACCCCGGGGGCAGGGGATGGGGCGCCTGCTCTGGAGGGAAGAGGGGGGCACGAGTTTAGCTGAGGGCTTCCGGCTCCTGGGCGGCCTGGCACCCGTCCAACACCCCATCCCCAATGCACCCCCAAAAAAAACCCTGCCACCTCCGCTCCCAATAGTCGCCCTTGGGCCTCTCGGTCTCCCCGGAGCCAAGACTTCTCGGGCCTTGGCAGCTGCGAGACGGTGCAAAGCGGAGTGTGCGCGCAGGCCCGGGCAGCTTCTACCCGCGCGCCCCCCAGACCATCTCCCTGTCCTGCGCGGGCTCGCTGAGCAGTCGGGGTCCGGGCGCCGGCCTGGGATATAGGGACCCCAAGGCCTCAGACTCCCGTCCTGCTCCTGGGACACCCGCCACTAGAGGGATCCCCCTCAAGTACTCTGGGAGGCACACGCGGGAAATTCGGGTGCATTGGGGTGATCCGGGTAGATTTCTGGTGGGCGGAATGAATCCTGGACTGGGAGAGTAGACACGTGTGCGTTTGAAGCAAAGCACCCAGGCCCGGCCCTCAAATCCATGCTCTGCACGCCCAATGTTCAGGAGTGCGGGAGGAAAATGACTCTCCTGGCTAAAGGGCTTTAGAATTCACTCCCACAGCGGGAGACTTCTTCGAGGTCCAGCCCCCCACCTCCCCTGCTTATTCCAAGCTGACCTTCGGGGAATTTGGAGGGAAAGTTCTCTAGCCCCCTGTCCGAGAGCCCTTCCTTTGCTGTGCAAACCTTGAAGGTGGTTCCGAGAATTCTGGAAGGTTTCTCGGCTAAGGTAAGACCCCTAGGGAGGAAATGTTCTCGAAAGGTTAAGGAGTGGGTGAGGAGAAGGTGCTTGGGGTCCCATCCTGAAAGAGAGGGGTCAGAGGGCAGCTGGACCAGGGGCCAGCAAGAAGCCCTCTGGGGTCCTGGGGAAAGCACCATCATCCTGGCTTTATCCTGAGGGGCTTCTGCCCCGGGAAGCTTCTCAGCCCCGTGGGCCTTGGCCAGCGTGGTTCAGTGGTATGTGCCAGGTGGCTGATGTGTGTGTTTTATGCTGTGCGGATGGTCCATGTGGTAGTGCTGTGCTTCACGTGGTATGTGCTGTGGGTAGCACAAACGTGCTCCACGTGGTAGATGCTACGTGGTTTGTCCCCCTGAAACCATTTCCTCAGCTTCTCATAGACAAGCTCCTACATTCTACTTAGAGCCGGGGAGGGGGCTGCCTGTTCTCAGAGAGGAGCTGTGATTCCAGAACTGAACTGGGGGCCATCCAGACCCCTGCTGTCAGGCACCTTGATGGAGACCAAAGCAAGGGAACTAACTACCCTCCTCCTGACCCTGCTAGCCTGGAACATCCAAACAGCACCACCTGAGGAAGGTGCTTCCTGGCACTGCCCGGCTCCTCTCTGCTGCGCCCGCCAGCATATGGTGGTCTTGGGGGAAGCTGAGTCAGGTGGTATGTGGTGAGGGTGATTGGTCTCCGTGCCCTGCCTTAACAGGACAAACATGAGCCAGCCCTTCTCTAGAGCCCTCCGTATTCAATGGGAAAGACATCTGGCTTTATCGCTTGTATCGCTTGTATTGCTTGTCTTCCCGTTGTTCATCGATTTGCTCAAGCGGGTGCCAGTAACGTCTCCATTCGCAGGGAATGAGGTTCACTATTGTTACTGTTTTTGTCATATCACATACACCATGGGTAGCTTGCCAGGCTCTGCCGTGGCTCTCTGGCTTCATAAGGCTTAATAAAGGCAAAGGGAACAAATCCCATGCCTGGAACCTGCCTGGGCTGGGGAGGGCATTTGCCTCCCTTTTATCTCTCTTCACACACAACCTCCTTGCACCCCCCCACTTTGTTCCTTCTGATCACAATTCCCTGTCAGCCAACATTCTTCTGAAGAGAAAGTGTCAGTGAATTCTGGTACAGTGTCTTCACTGCCGGCTGAGGGCAGATCAGAAACAAGGGGTGCTGAGTTTAGAACTCTCTGACTCCCCAGAAGGTGCTGTGCAGGGAGGAGGGGTGTCCCTGTCAGCTCAGCTCTTCTCCTGCTGGTCCTACTTGCCCCTGTGTCTCCCTGTCAGTACTGTGTGCCTCCAACACCAACCTCTCCCCTCTGGTGGCACATGTATAATCTCTGCTTCCAGCAGGGACCAGCCTGTCCATGAGGCACCAGACCCATGTGTGCTGGGCGCCTCACAACCAGCCCCAGCCACCCCCTCTCAGGCCAACCTCACTTCTCCAGTGTAGGCTGGACCCTGAGGTTCTCTGCTAACAGAAATGGAATATGGCAGAGTGTTGCATAACACCTAAAAGCCTAGGCCTCTGCATCTGCCCTGGATTGCCTCCTGCAGGTCACTTCATAGATAGGGGGTAGTCTGAATGTGGCAGTCTTATCTGACCATGTATTCTGTACTGGCTGATATAAATATTCTCTCATGCTACCACAATCATCTTTGGACTAGCTAGATCTTACCAGCATATTTGCCTGGCCACGTTGGATCTCTAAGTAATTAGACCAGAGAGAAATGCTGTTTGCCTCCAAGCAAGCAAGCATGGCTCCCTGATAACTCAAAGGCAACTAAAATACAAAACTACCGTGAAGTAGACGAGACTCTTGTGAAGGCTTGGAGAAATTTTTTAATTTTTATTTTATTTATTTTTTAACATTTTATTATACCACCGTGAGATATACAATTACAATCGTTGTTCACGTTTGGAGGTTTCGGTCACACAGTGTTCCAGCACCCGCCCTCCACCAGTGCCCGTCACCCACCGCCCATGTCACCAATTCCCTCCCCACTCCCAGGCTTGGAGAAATATTTAAATGGCATTAGTATTAGTCTTTGGTACAGAGACATGCCATCTCAAAAACCCCCTTCTCTACCCTAAAAAAGGCAATTCCAGGCAGATCTTGGCTCAAGACATTAGGTGAGGTGCTGGGAGAAATTACCTGAGGTCATTTGATCCTTCCTGCCAGGGGAGGTTACATTTAGCTTATAGCTTCTCCCAGCTCTGCTAGGAGGCTTTGAATGAGCTCTGGGTCCTTGTAAACAGCCAGATGGTCTCCTGAAGTTGCTACATTCTATGGAGCTGTTTTCCTGTTTTCATCTCTAGATAGCCCAGCCCAGAATGGGCTGGGCTGGGGAGTTTGGGTGGATTTCTAGCTATAAAATAAGCTGCAAGAGGAAAGAAGCTCTCTCTTTTTCCCCCTTTTACCATTTTGGCTTCCCTTGGTGTTTTGCTTCTCTGTCCTCTCCATTCTCTGTTGGGCCTCAACACGTGGTAGCAGCCGTCTTGGCCTACACCTGGCTGGGGCCTAGCTGGGAACCCAGAGTCCAGAGGTTTTCCCTGCTCTTGGATTGTATATTGGAACCTGTGATAGTAAAGCCCTTTTAAAACTGCATCGAATTCCTGAGTCTTCATCGATTCCCTGCCGGTTTCGGATGTAGAAGGGAACTCTCTTCCCGGCACTGTCAGGGGACCCTGGTGGCGCTCCCCGACAGCAGAGCATTGGGAAGGGACTTTGCAACTGCTCATGAACCAATGGCATGGGCCTTCTTCCTCTCTCTTGTCCCAAACACCCAACCACACCTGTGTTGAGTCACCACCGAGAGGCCCACATGCAAGAAACCTGTCTCCTCCCCAGGGTATTGAGAACCCAAGACTGACCTCCTATAGTACCATAGTAGCCGTCAAATAGATATACATGGCTCGGTGGACGGGGCTTGATGGGCGTGGTTTGGTGTTCATAGGTCCTCATCCTGTCTAGCTTTGAGATGACCTCACCTCAGCTACCACGTTGATTACAATAATGGAGGGTGGAGAGGCCCCCAAGACATGGATTCCTCACCCAGAGACATCATGAGATAATCAGTGTTTGCTGGGTTAAGCCATCTTGCTTTAGGAAGTCTTATTTTACAGCGAGAGGTAACTGGTATACCATCTGACATGCTGCAGGGATGTCTCTAGAATTCCTCTTTCCTTTCTCCTGCCTGATGAAAAAAATTATTTTTGCTTTTTGGGTCACACCCCCGTGATGTTCAGGGGTTACTCCTGGCTCTGCACTCAGGAATTACTCCTGGCGGTGCTCAGGGAACGATATGGGATGTTGGGGATTGAACCCGGGCCGGCATGGGCTGGCTGCGTGCAAGGCAAATGCCTACCCACTGGGCCATTGCTCCGGCCCCTGATGAAAATTTATCCTGAATTATTTTTGTCAGTATTTTCCTAAAAATTCTATTCCAAAGGCCCTGAGGATGGCTAGGTAGGACCCCTGCTGTCTGGGACCCCTGGAACTCCAATCCAGAGTGTGTTCTCCAGTGCAGAGCCATGGCACGTGGGTGTATGAGCACCACAATTAAAACTGTATGAGCACTGCAGCCGGAGTACAACCCCCAGTGAGCACACGTGTGACACCACAGTGGTCCAGTGAGTGAGCAGTGCCTTGAGGCTGCACAAAAGCAGCACAACTAAAGTAGTGTGGGCCTTGGTGAGCGTCACCACACTAAAGTGTGTGACCCACAGGGTGTCATGGCTAAGAGCATATATATACTGCCCCAGGTGTGTATGACACCCCTTCCATCCCCAAACAACATCAGCAAGAATAGAAGAGAAGGGGTCAGGAGAAAACTCTTTTGAAATGGTCTCTTTCAACAAAAGCAGCTGCCTTTATCGCTAACACTTATTTGATGGGGAGGTGCACAGCAGCCAGTGTTCAGGGATCACTCCTGGATCAGTGCTCAGGGTTTGCATTTGATGAGGTTCAGGGGACCGTATGGGGTGCTGGGGATTGAAGGCGGCTCCCTATCCACTATAGTATAGCTCTAGCCACTAGTTCCATTTTCTTTTCTCTTTAAAAACTCCCTCCCTTTAGAGGGAAAGTGTTCCCTCCCCTCTCCCCGATGAGGACTCCTCCCCAAAGCCTGCTGTGACCCAGGTGACCTCAACTTCCTAAAAGCCCGAGTCAGTGTCCACCCGCCTTGACTACCAGCCACTTTTGGCAGAGCTGGCCTCTCCCTCCTTCAGCTCCAGGGTTGAGTGTGCCAGTCTCCCAATTCGTGTGTTATTACCTCACCCTTAGCCATTTCTCTCCTCTGTTTCACTCCTCTCCAAAACCTTATTATATATGATAGGAAAATAGGAATTCACTCAGCAGTCTCTGCTACAGACAGGAAGATTATGTTCCTGTGTTAAATCCTGTTTCCCAGTGTGATGACCTTTGAGGCCCAGAAGAGATACAGCGGACAGGGTGCTTGCCTTGCATGATACAGCATAAACTTTGTTTTTGTGGCATAGCTGGGCCAAGTTGGCATCCCTTCTGTCCCTGTATCACCACCAGGATAAGCTCTGAACACTGCGGGGTGTGCCACCATGTTACTTTTCTCTCTCTCTCTCTCTCTCTCTCTCTCTCTCTCTCTCTCTCTCTCTCTCTCTCTCTCTCTCCACACACACACACACATACACACAATGTAAAATTTAACAAAACCCAATGTGATACTATTTGGAGGTGAGGCCTCTGAGGAGTAGATAGGTCACAAAGATGGAGCCCCCATGGGGAGGAATAGTGCCCTGGGAAAGAGACCCCAATGAGACCACCGGGGTTGGGGGTTGGTTCTCACTAGAGGCTCACCATGATGTAAGCTGGTCTTGGACTTTGCAGCCTCCATGATGTGAGGAATCAATTTTTCTTGTTTATCTGTCATTCCGTCTATAGGGTTAGAGTCACCCAAGTGGATGAAGATACTCGCTAAACAACCTGCAATTGCCTTTTGCTGTTACTGTGACCAGAGTGGTTTGGTGATAAGTTACAATGTCCTTGTTAAGTCCTTGATAAGTTCCTTATCCTCCTGACTGGCAACATTGGCTGACTAGTCAGTATGTGCAAGGATTAGCTGCAATAACATAGAAACTCTTCCTCTCAGGGGCTTCTCCTCCCTTCCTCTTCTCTCTCTCTCTCTCTCTCTCTCTCTCTCTCTCTCTCTCTCTCTCTCAGGTAGGGGGATTATGCTCATCTAGACTACAGAAATTCATCTTGGCCTACATTTGTAAGCTGGCCCCAGAGATGAAAACAAGGCTCTTACAAGCTCTTAAAATTTCTCACCCTCAAATGACAAAAATAATGTCTTACATTTATTTGACCAGAATAAGTCCCCTGGCCACACAAAAGCTCAAAGGAGAACCTGAATGAATTGGTGTAATGCCCTATTGACCACCTCAATGGGTTTTATGTTAAAGAAGCTCAGTCTTCAAAGAAAAGAGACTAGTGAGGCTGCTTTGTTTCAACACAATGTTATCTGGAAGAGAGTGGAACTAAGGCCTTCATTCTGATTTAATGGGTGGGGTCTTTATTTTTCAGTCCTTCTTTGATAGAACCTCCCCGCACTTTGCAGGTGCAGCCAAACTTGGAAAATCCCCTTGGTGTTTGCAGCTTGTCCTGACCTTTCACCTCAGGCTTCAGCCCAAAATGTCCCTCTCTACTCTGAATTCACAGCTTGCTGGGACTGTGGCTGTTATGAACTTCAGAAGCTTCACGCGTCATGATACAAAATCTGAAATTTTGTTTCTTCAAATTTTTTCTTGGTTGTTGGCTAGAGGAAGGAAAAAGGCCAAAACGTAGTCTCAGGGGTTTTTTAAAAAAGTTTTTATTATACCACCGTGAGACATAGAATTACAAAGGTGTTCATAATTGGTTCTTGGTAATACAGTATTCCAGCACCCATCCCTCCACCAGTGCCCCATTTCCACCACCAATGTACCCCACCCCTCCCACACACCCCCAGGCTGCCTCAATAGCAGGTAGCTCCGCTTCCTCTCTTTCTCTCTCTCTCTCTCTTCTCTCTTCTCTCTCTCTCTCTCTCTCTCTCTCTCTCTCTGTCTCTGCATCTCTCTCCCTCTTCTTTTATATACATTGTGGCTAGCCCTGCAGATATTTAGAGTTTATCACTTAAGTTTCTTTGTGTATATTCAATGGTAAGTTTTAATCTGCCATTACCATTTCCCACACTTAGTAAAACACTGGTATCTATTTATATCCTATTAATGAATGCAGTCATTCTATATCTGTCCTTTTCCTTCTGACTAATTTCACTCAGCATGATAGTCTCCATATCCATCTATTTGCAGGTAAATTTCATAATTTTTCTTTCTGACAGCCGCATAGTATTCCATAGTGTAGATGAACCACAGTTTCTTTAGCCAGTCCTCTGTTCTCGGGCATTTAGGTTGTTTCCAGATTCTAGCTATAGTGAATATTGCAGAGATGAATAAAGAAGTACAGATAGTGTTTCTGCTATGTGTTTTTCGGTCTCTTGGGTATATTCCCAGGAGTGCTATTGCTGGATCAAATGGGAGCTCAATATCTAGTTTCCAGAGGAATGCCCATATTTTTTTTTCCAAAAGGGCTGGACCAGTCGGTAACTCCCACCAGCAGTGTATGAGAGTCCCTTTTTTCCCCCACATCCACGCCAGCACCGGTTGTTCATGCTGTTTTGGATGTGTACCAGTCTCTGTGGTGTGAGAGGGTACCTCATTGTTGTTTTGATTTGCATCTTCCTGTTGATTAAAGATGAAGAGCACTTTTCATATGCCTTTTGGCCATTCGAATTTCTTCTTTTTTGGAAGCTTCTGTTCATTTCTTCTCCCCATTTTTTGATGGGGTTGGCTGTTTTTTTTTTTTTTTCTTGTGAAGGGCTACCAGTGCCTGATATATCCTGGATATTAACCCTTTGTCAGATGGGTATTAGGTGAATATCCTTTCCCACTCTGTGGATTGTCTTTGTATCTTGGTCACTGTTTCTTTTGAGGTGCAGAAGCTTTTCAATTTTATATAATACCATTTGTTTATCTTTGCTTCCATTTGCTTGGTCAGTGGTAAGTCATCTTTAAAGATACTTTTCGTTTTGATGTAGTAGAGCGTTTCTCCTATGTTTTCTTTGATGTACCTTATAGATTCATGTCTGAAGAGGACCTACTCCCAATTCTTTTTAAGCTCTTCCGGCAAATTGAGGAAACAGAAACACTCCCAAATAGCTTTTACGAGGCGGATATCACCCTGATACCCAAAGCAGACAGAGATGTCGCAAAAGGGAAAAACTACAGACCAATCTCCCCTGATGAATACAGATGCTAAGATCTTCAACAAAATACTAGCAAATAGAATCCAAAGAGTCATAAAAAGATTATACACCATGACCAAGTGGGATTCATCCCAGGAATGCAAGGATGGTTCAACACCCACGCAAGTCAATCAACATAATACAATATCAGCAAAAGAAAAATAAAAACCATATGATCATATCAATAGATGCAGAGAAGGCATTTGACAAGATTCAACACCCGTTCATGATAAAAGCTCTCCGTAAAATGGGGATTGAAGGAACCTTCCTCAAGATAATCCAGGCCATCTACTACAAGCCCACAGGGAGCATCATTCTCAATGGGGAAAAACTGAAAGCCTTCCCCTTAAGATCAGGGACAAGACAAGGCTGCCCACTCTCACCACTTCTGTTCAATACAGTACTGGAAGTACTTGCCATAGCAATCAGGGAAGAAAAAAGACATTAAGGGCATCCGGATAGGAAGGGAAGAAGCCAAGTTATCACTATTTGCAGATGGCATGATAGTGTACCTGGAAAACCTAAAACTCTCTACCAAGAGGCTCCTAGAAATAATACATTCCTATAGTAGAGTGGCAGGGTACAAAATCAATACCCAAAAGTCAATGGCCTTCCTATATGCAAACAGCGAAAGAGAAGAAAGGGACATTAAAGAAACTATCCCATTCACAACTGCGCCACAGAAAATCAAATACCTAGGAATCAGTTTGACAAAGAATGTAAAGGATTTCTACAAAGAAAACTACAAAACGTTACTTCAGAAAATAAAAGAAGACCTGAGGGAAATGGAGACACATTCCCTGCTCATGGATTGGAAGGATTAACATTATCAAAATGGTAATACTCCTAGAGCTTTATACAGATTCAATGTGGCCCCTATAAAGATACCCATGATTTTCTTCAAAGAAATTGAACAAACACTCCTGAAATTTGTATGGAATAATAAACCCCACGAATAGCTAAAGCAATCCTTGGGAAAAAGAAGATGGGAGGTATCACTTTCCCCAACCTCAAGCTCTACTACAGAGCAGTTGTAATTAAGACAGTGTGGTATTGGTATAGAGACAGACCCGTAGACCTATGGAATAGAACTGAATATCCTGAAACTCTCAAATATACAACCACTTAATCTTTGATAAAGAAGCAAAAAATATTAATTGGAGCAAAGAAAGCCTCTTCAACAAATGGTGCTGGGAAAACTGGGCAGCTACGTGTAAAAAATGAACTTAGACCTCCTTCTAACGCCATGCACAAAAAGTCAGATCAGGGTTTTTTTTTTTCTCCTGTCTAATTAGTTTTTCCCTATTCCTTGCACATGTGCACAACACACACATACACACACACACGTTATTCTTATATACTAGTCCCATGAAATGGGTTTTTTTTTTTTGTTTTTTCTTTTTGGGTCACACCCGGCAATGCTCAGGGGTTTCTCCTGGCTCTGCACTCAGGAATTACTCCTGGCGGTTCTTTGGGGACCATATGGGATGCTGGGGATCGAACCCGGGCTGGCATGGGCTGGCTGTGTGCAAGGCAAACGCCCTACCCGCTGGACTTCTCCAGCCCTGAAATGGTTTTTATTTTTTTTATTTTATTTAAAAAAATTTTTTTGTATTATACCACCATGAAGCATACAATTACAAAGGTGTTCATAATTGATTCTTGGTAATACAGTATACCAGCACCCATCCCTCCACCAGTGCCCCATTTCCACCACCAATGTACCCCACCCTCCGCCACCCCCCCATGCTGCCTTAATAGCAGGCACCCCAGTTTCCTCTCTTTCTCTCTCTGTCTCTCTCTCTCTGTCTCTGCATCTCTCTCCCTCTTCTTTTCACACATTGTGGCTAGCCTTGCAGATATTTAGAGTTTATCACTTAAGTCTCTTTATGTATATTCAATGGTGAGTTTTTTTTTTTTTTTTTTTGGGGGGGGGGGGGGGGGGGCACGCCCTCGGGCGGGGATTTTAATCTGCCATTACCACTGAAATGGTTTTTTAATGTCTGTTTTGATTGGGTTTGGGCCCATAGCCAGCAGTACTCAGGGGGTTGCTCCTAGCTCTGCACTCAGGTATTACTCCTGGTGGTACTAGGGGGACCATATGGAATGTTGGGAATTGGGCGCAGGTCAGCTGAGTGCAAGGCAAGTGCCCCTACCTCCCTATATTGCTCTGAGCCCACATGTCCCTTTTTGAGGAGCAATGCTGTTAATTTCCCCACCATTCAGTCTTTAGAAAGTCCTACCTGTTTTTCCAAAGTTGAGCCCACTTCTCCCCTGCAAACCTTTAGTGCCATTCAGAATTTTCCTTTCTCTCTTTCTTTGAATTGTGTTATTGTTATTATTTTTATGCTTCTTTTAGGCACTGACTGACTTGACCAAACTTAGGCTCATCAGCGTAGTGTGTGAGTGATGGAGCATTACTTTACCTTTATGTAATAACTAGTGTAGTCACTTGTTCATCCTTCAGCATGGCTCTGGCCCTCAAGCAATTGTATGACTTTACTGTGTTGGGTGTCTTCTAACACCTTGTCTTCTACACAATTGGAAATGCGTCTGACTCTAATTGTTCTCCCAACCTAACTGCAACAGTGTCATGGGGAGCTCTTTAGCCCATTGCAATCTCCATGCAAGAACTACTTCAAAGAAGCCCAAATATTACGGCGCTGGAAATCCCTGATTAAGTCATAAGCTCAGGTCTTTCCTTACTTGTCCGTAAGCGCATGAGTCACTTAAGGGACTGCGGAAGGTGAACATGGAACCACAATACAGAAAACCTGTACCGGTAGGTTCTCATAACTCAAGTGAGCGGCTATAACAAAAGAACCCAAATCTCAGTGACTCCACACAAGCAAAGTTTATGTTTCATGTTACAGTCCAGGACTCACAGACATGGGGCAGAGCTGCTACTGGCTCTCCCTGTGCCCAGCTGCTCACAAGGCACCCGGGAGGGATGGCGGGTTCTAGCCCTGGCCTGCCACCCCCAGCAGAGCCTCGTAACAAGCCAGAGCGACCCCCAACTTCCTGAGGGCCTCCATTTTCCACATCTGGACTTCTCCCTCGTCAGAACTCCACCCAGCAGACCAGCCTATCACAGCCCGGCTCGCGGCCGCACGGTTCATCAATAAATGCTGGATTTAGAGATGACTAGAAGAGTATGCTACCCACATGACAGAGCCTGGCAAGCTACCCGTGTCGTATTTGATATGCCTAATACCAGTAACAATTATAGACCTCATTCCCATGACCTGATGGAATGGTTTGAGGCTCCTTATGTTCCTGGAGCAAGCAGGTGCCCTTGGGCTCTACTAGCATGAGACAGGACATATGGAGATGTTACTGTTGCCTGCTTGAGCAAATTGATGATGAACAGGGAGAGACAGTGATACAGTGACAGTGTTACAGTCCAAGGCATGTCAGGCTGTTCCTCCTTAGGGAGTGATTCATGGCTCCAATCTCCTGCTTCTTTGTGGAGAACATCATAAGGCCCTTCTAAATTCTCTAGGGCGCAGCTGACTGACAGGCAAACACCCATAGCTCTGGTGAGGGTATGGTCACATCCCAAAACAATAGGTGTTGGGGCCAGAGCGCTAGCCCAGCAGGTGGGGCGTTTGCCTTGCATGCTGCCGGCCTGTGCCGGCCCAGGTTCGATCCCTGGCATCCCATATGGTCCCCCGAGCACCGCCAGGAGTAATTCCTGAGTGCAGAGCCAGCAGTAACCCCTGAGCATCGCCGGGTGTTGCCCAAAAGAAAAAAAATAGGTGTTAATGTAGCCCATGACCCCAGTTAATACCCCAACTAGAATGCAAGAAATACTGGAAAATATAGTTACTTGTGTACCAAGAAATAGAGCAGAAGGTTGACGAACAGCTAACCATTCCCCCAAAACACCTAAGAAGTCGTGTTTTCATTGACTCTGTTGAGGCCAGCACTTCCCTGAACAGAGAGAGACAAATCCATGAAAGGGCACAGCCAGTTCCCCACCCCCACCCCAACGATTGATCCCTCTGTTTCTCATTAAACATGGGATTTACACAGTCCTCTTCCCCTGCAAAAAAATGCGATAATTAGGTCTTCCATCAGAAATTATTCTTCTTTCCTTGAGCCTAATCTACAAGGAAAGTTCTAGAACAGTTTTCCCCAGCCCTAACAGACTATTTGGTTCTATCACGAACTTTGCTTAATTTTGTTTTTTGCTGTACCCAGCAGTGCTCAGGGATCACTTCTGGAGGGCTCAGGGGACTATATGAGATGTTGGGGATGGAGCCCAGCTAGGCTGAGTGCAAGGCAAGCATGCTCCCGCCATACCGTCTCTCAAGGCCCTCTATGTGAACTCTAGAACATTCCAGACACACTCGGGAGTGTCTCTAGAGAGCTACTAAATGTGAAACTCTTCAAGATAGAAACTCAAACATCTTAGTTTCTCGACCAGGACCACATGGTTGTTCTGGTACGAACTCTTTTTTAAAAAATTTTTTATTATACCACCATGAGACATACAATTACAAAGGTGTTCTGGTTGGTTCTTGGTAATACAGTATTCCAGCACCCATCCCTCCACCAGTGCCCCATTTCCACCACCAATGTACCCCCCCCCCCCCCCCCACCCCCAGGCTGCCTCAACAGCAGGTAGCCCTGTTTCCTCTCTTTCTCTCTCTGTCTCTCTCTCTCTGTCCTGCATCTCTCTCCCTCTTCTTTTTTACACATTGTGGCTAGCCCTGCAGATATTTAGAGTTTATCACTTAAGTCTCTTTGTGTATATTCAATGGTGAGGTTTTCTTTTTCATGATATTCATTTTATTTTATTTTTTATTTTTACAATTACAAAGATATACAATTAAAAAGTTCATATTTGGGTTTTTGGTCTCAATGGTGAGTTTTAATCTGCCTTTACCATTTCACACATTTAGTAAAACACTGGTATCTATTTATATCCTATTAATGAATGCCGTCATTCTATATCTGTCCTTTACCTTCTGACTAATTTCACTCAGCATGATAGTCTCCATGTCCATCCATTTGCAGGTAAATTTCATAAAGAAACTGTGGTTCATCTACACTGTGGAATACTATGCAGCTGTCAGAAAAGATGAAATTATGAAATGGTATGGACTCTTGATTAGCATCATTGCTCAGACTCAGAAAGGAATGTCCCAAGAAAGACAGGAGGCGCTTTTTGTTTTTTTGTGAGGGCATCAGGATTTTGGGACACACTTGGTGATGCTCAGGGTTACTCCTGACTCTGTGCTCAGAGATCACTCCTGGTGGTGCTTGGGGGACCAAATGGGATATTGGGCATTGAACCTGGGTCAGCCGCCAGGTGCAATGGCAATTGCTTTTCTTGCTGTGCTATCTCTGTGGTCCCAAACAAACACAGGAGTATTAACTGTAGCTTCAGATCCCTTTTGGTGGTACAAGTCAATAGGATGCCAGGAGTGCGGTCATTGTGTACAGGTTCTATCCACAGTCAAGGGAAAACTGCAGAGTACCCTATGGTGGGGCTGAATTGGGACATGTTAAAAATCTCTCTCTCTCTTTCTTTCTTTCTCTCTCTCTCTTTCTTTCCTTCCTTCCTTCCTTTTTTCCTTCCTTCCTTCCTTCCTTCTTTCCTTCCTTCCTTCTTTTTCTTCCTTCCTTCCTTCCTTTTTCCTTCCTCCTTCCTTCCTTACTTTTTCCTTCCTTCCTTCCTTCCTTCCTTCCTTCCTTCCTTCCTTCCTTCCTTCCTTCCTTCCTTCCCTCCCTCCCTTTCTCCCTCCCTCCTGTCTTTCTTTCTTTCTTTCTTTCTTTCTTTCTTTCTTTCTTTCTTTCTTTCTTTCTTTCTTTCTTTCTTTCTTTCTTTCTTTCTTTCTTTCTCTCTTTCTTTCTCTCTTTCTTTCTTTCTTTCTTTCTTTCTTTCTCTCTTTCTTTCTCTCTTTCTTTCTCTCTTTCTTTCTCTCTTTCTTTCTCTCTTTCTCTCTTTCTCTCTTTCTCTCTTTCTCTCTTTCTCTCTTTCTCTCCTCTTTCTCTCTCTCTTTATTTTTTTGCTTTTCGGTTCATACCTGGCAATGTTCAGGGGTTACTCCTGGCTCTGCACTCATAAATTACTCCTAGTAAAGCTTGGGTGATATTTAGGAAGCTGGGGATTGAATCTGGTTCAGCCGTGTGCAATTTGTACTATCCTTCCAGCCTCTGTTAAGAGTTTCTTGACTAATAGTATCTCATCTGATCTCAGGGCCATAAACACCATTTCATGCAGGAAATTATTGAATGTTAGGGCTGGAGCGATGCTACAGCAGTAGAGCATTTGCCTTGTACACAACCCACCAAGGTTCGATCTCAGCATCCCATGTGGTCCCCAGAGCACCACCAGGAGTAATTCCTGAGTGAAGAGCCAGGAGAAACCCCTGAGCATTGCCAGGTGTGACCCAAAAAGGTTAAAAGTTATTGATTGTTTAAGTGAGAATCAAAATTGATCGTCAGGGTCATTTCTCCCATCTAGACCTCCCCTGAAGCCTAGACTCCCCTGTCCAGCTCTCCTCGGCCTGGCATGTTGTAGACACTTCCAGCTTAGCCTGGGAGATTCCCATCCTTCTTGTGTGTGGCTTTCTCTTCAGTCCTCAGCACAGAGAAGCCCTGAGTTCATTTTCGCAGGGTGACTGAATCCATTTTTTCTGGGTTATAGAATAAAGAACATTCCAGCTGTACAGAAAAGAAACGTGGGTCAGGGGATGGGGGGAGTAGGACCTTCCATCCTGTGGCTTGCCCTCCCAATGCCCCACAAAGCTCTAATGGCATCGGAAGGCTGCGTTGGCCTCCTCGACCATCTGGGGCCTCTGCAGTTTCTCAGAAATGATTTGCCAATGAATGGGTGGATGTCACCGGGCCAGTTTTGGCACCTACCTTGTTTTGCTTCATCTGCTGGAGCTGTGGGTGACAAATAACTTCATTTGATCACGTCAAGTCTCTACAGAGTCACCAGTGCGTTTGGTCTTGGAACCCACAGGGTGGGGTCACTGTATTTTTGATGTGAGGTTTGGGGATACCCAGGTAGGCTTCCTCTCCTCAACATCCACTTAAAAACTTGCGTAGTGGGGAAAGCTGGCTGCATAGTGAGTTAGCAAGAAATTAGGATGGAGCCAAGGTGAAGGACAGCTCTCACCTTTGCCCCTGACAGGTTGGTGACCTCGGGTTATTACATGACCTTGCTAAGCTGCCATTTTTGTTTCTTTGTTATGGGGGCGGGGGTCCCACCTGGCAATGCTCAGGGGTTCCTCCTGGCTTTGCACTCAGGAATCACTCCGACAGGCTGAGGACACCGTATGGGATGCCAGGGATTACTGCACCCTGGCAGCAACCTGGGACAGCTGCACGCAAGTACTGTTGCTCTGACCCCTATTTTTGTTCATTTAAAAAGGGGCTAATTATTGCACCTTAAGAACTATTGTGAGGATTAAAGGAGCTAACCCAGGAGGAATACCAGCATGATGCCTGCTACCCACCAGGTACATACAGATGTATGTTTTCTCCCCTCCTTTGATGAGAACCCAAATTCCTCTTCAGTAATGAGAACACTTACCCTTTAACTCCACCTCTACTCTGGGAGCAGTGGAGAATGAAAAGACTCTCCCTTTTTAAAGTATTAGAAAGCAGCTATCATGTTTTCTCTCAATCTCCTCTTTCTAAAGGTGAAAATGCACGGGCATTCAACCATTCCTTAGCAAAACTGGTTCTGATTTCTAAAAAATGTGCGCTGGATTGACAACACTGCTTCTCCAAGGGGCTGGCTAGGCAGGACATGTGTTAGAATGTAAGTTCATGGGGGCTAGACTCTGTTTTGTTCCTGGTGTGGCCCCCAAAGTGTGACTTCGTGTGTAGTACATAGTGGAACCTTACTATTGGCCCACTGAAATGATGATTTTATGGATAGAATCACTGCGGCCCTGCTTGGGGACAGAGAACTGCTTGTGAAGCCAGTCTCAGAAGCCCACTGCAAACGAGTCTGTAAAGATTTCCTCGTGCTAACTACTTGGAAGTCTTTGCAGTGGAAGTCATCTAAAGTTTGTACCACATAATCACCAGGGACCGTTCCAGTTCTAAGTTTTTGGTGTTGCCTTTTCTCTTTAAATAATGGAGATCTAATTCATATGACACAAAGTTCACCTATTACTTTAGAGCATATAACTCGGGAGCTTGGAGTCTATTCACAGCATATGCAATCATCACCATGATCCAATTCTAGAACAACTCTGTCACTTCTGAAAGCGAGACAGAATAGAATCATTAGTCTCCCTCTGATCCCCTGACAAACTCTAGTGTACTTTCTGTTGTGAATTTACTTATTCCAGACATTTCATATAAAGGAAATCCTACACTATGTGTCTTTTATGTCCAGTTGTTTCTCTGAGTATAGTGTTTTCAAGGTGCCTTCGTGTTGCCTCTATTCCCTTTGATGCCTGAATGGTATTCCATCACCTGGATGTACCATAGTTTGCCTACCCATTCATCTGCTGACGTTTGCTTGGGCTTGTTTCTTCTTTGCAGTTCTTATAAATAATGCTACCAGGAAGTGTGCATACAAATGTGTGTATGTGTGTTTGTACACACATATATGAACATGTGTCTTCAATGATCCTGGATACATTATTAGTATTGTAATTGATGAGTGATAGGGGGAAATCTATATTTAAACATTTGTGCAATCATCACATTTTACTAATTCATTCTATTATAGTTTAGATAGCATGGTTACACTAATATTAATGCTAACGCTGTTGGTGTACAAAGTTACTGTATCCCACCACCCCCCAAAATGCCCCAAATCCTCCATTACTGTCCTTATGTCACCTCTAGTTAACTTCTTCATCCCCTCTATCCCCCCCCGCCCCATTACTTGGTAATCTTAAGTTTTACAATCCATAGTCAAGGGTTTGTCATTATATATTTCCTTGTTTCAGCTCTACTGCAGATAATTAAGACCATATTTTCTTTTCTCCTTCTTACTTATTTCTCTTAACATTTTACTCTCCAATTCCATCCTAGTTGTGGCAAACTGCAAGATTTCATCTTATAATTTCATAATATTCCATTGTGAATACATACCACAACTTCTTTATCCATTCATCTGTCATAGGATATTTGGGTTGTTTCAATATTCTGGCTCTTATACTAATCCCTGTAATGAACATAGGTGTGAGCATATCTTTTCAAATTAATATTTTTGTGTTTAGGGAGTAGATGCCATGAAATGAAATTGGTAGGTCATGTGGGAAATCTATTCTTACTGTTTTGAGGACTCTCTATACTCAGTCTATTTTTTCATCCTGAGAGCACTGTAGAGAAATATATATTCCTCCACACCTGTGCCCATGCTTGCTAGGGTAGCAGCTTCAATTCTTGCCCTCCTCATGAGGGACGACGAGGTAGCTCCCCTGGCATTGGACTAGAGCTTGCTTTATCTTTGGAGGTACTTCCTCTAAGCACTCATATTAATTTCTATGCTCATATAATCTTAGTTGTGCGTTTGTTAAACAATGCTTAAAATTCAAGTATGTTTCTATTGACACCATTTCCTGGAGAGGCAGATATGCAGTCATTTGGCAATGCACTGTGTCCAAAATACTGTTTCCCAAAGCTGGGACAGTAGCTCAAAGGGCTGAAGCACATGCAGTGCACGCTAGGGGCCCTGGTTCAACCCCTGGCAAGCACTTCTGGGAGCACTGTGCCAGGAGTAGCCCCTAAGCACTGCCAGATTTCTTAGTCCAAATTATCCAGTAGTCAGGGACTTTCTACCTCCTCTCTGACTTTGAGATTCTAAAATCTCAAAACATTCTGCCAATGTTTATTTTTAGATCATTCTTGTTTTTTTCTGCAGACTGAGAGCTTGGTTGCAGGAAGAAGCTCAGACAAAACTGGGATGAGGCCCGCGGGTAGGAAGGGTGTTTGCCTTCCACGCTGCCAATCTGGGTTTGATCCCCAGCATCCCATATAGTCCCCGAGCACCACCAGGAGTAGGTCCTGAGTGCAGAGCCAGGAGTAACCCCCTGAGCATCACTGGATATGACCTCTCAAAAAAAACTGATGAAGTATTTTTTTACAGAGATACTGTGGTATTTTCATCTTGGATTAACCTCCCATTGAGAATAAAGGTCAAAACCTAGGTCAGAAAGCAAAAATACCCCAAGTGTTCTGGATCAACACAGATAATTCTGGACTACACATTTACCACCACGATCAGAGGTTTGGTCAAGGGCGTACTCACTTTGGGCATCACAGAGAGGTCTTCAATGCCAACCCCAGCCCCCGAGAGGAGCAGGGAGGCAATGTCCGAAGGTGTTTTTGGTTGTTCACTGCATCTAGTGGGGAGAGGGACAGAGTAGGTGCCATTCAGCCTCCTACCATGCACGGGGGCAACTTTAACCCTCATATGTCTGGACTAAAAGGTATGAGTGTTCAGGAGAGAAATCCTGGCATCACAAGACAACAAAGAAGACTTCTCCTGTCTTTGGTTTATAGTGTAGACTGTTGTTGAGACTGTTTAGTTTAAAGTCCTACCTCTTTAGTTGGACTCAACATGATCAGAGAGAATGGTTTCGGTTTCTGCACTCCTATAGAGGAGCTCTAGCTTCATATGACATATATATTTATAGGAGCCCATGGGAGGTGACATGTATGGAACTATATAGATATGCAGATATATGTGTAGGCATTCACTTATTAGAGACCTTGTATTTTCTGTTCTATGGGTGACAGTAGCAAAGGAACAGGACAGAGGTACTCTGGGTCCTTGGATTCAGGTATTTTCTAGCCCATCACTTGGAGAAATAACTAATCGCTTTCACAAAGGTTATTCCTTTGGACTTGTGCATTTTGAAAACATATCCCTCCCTTTCAGATGTAATTTTGGTGAAATGATCATAATTCAGCAGTTAGTAGAAAGAGCAGGGAAGTCGTACATCATGCTCACAGTCCAGCCCTCTGCCATTTCTACTTCTGACTCACAATAAAGGGCAACTTATTAATGAAGGAGCAATTCAGAATGTATTTTCCACTGAGAATGACTTTTAAAAAATTATTTTTTGACCTTTGTCTTACTCTGCAGCAGGAAAACTAAGATCAAAGTAGCCACACAATCACCTTGAGTGAGCCAAGATTAGCATGTTGTCTATCACTATCACTATCACTGTCTTCCCGTTCATCATCTATTGGCTCGAGCGGGCACCAGTAACATCTCCATATGTCCTGTCTCATGCTAGTAGAGCCGAAGGGCATCTGCTTGCTCCAGGAACATAAAGAGCCTCAAATCATATTAGGATATAGGAATGACCTAATACAATTGTTACTGGTATTTGGCATATCAAATACGACACAGGCAGCTTGCCAGGCTTGCCGTGCGGGTGGCATACTCTTGTAGTCATGTTGTTTACTTTTTATTTTTCTGGAGGGGTTATGGGATGCACCTGGTAGTGCTCAGGGCTTATTCCTGCCTCTTTGCTCCAAGGATTCCTCCTGGTAGGACTCAGGGCACCATATTGGGCACTGGAGATGTGAACCTGTGTCGGGCACATGCAAGGCAAGTGCCCTGCCTGCTGCTCTAAATTTCCAGCCCACACTTATGTCTTCTTGAAGCTTGCTTTGGAATGAATCCTGATAAATGGATTTTAATACAAGGATTCAAAAGGCAGTATTTATGTATGGAGGAAAAGTTAAATCTTAGGGAAATGAGAACATTTGAGAGCGACTCCATTAAAATGTAAATTAAATGCACATGTGTCCCCCCCAGTCCAATTTTGTGAGGCTTGGAGCATACAGTAGATAGTGATAGGAAAATGTTTCTGGACATCAGGAGCTGAGGTCGTGACTGTAAGAGCTGGAGTATACCATATTCGGCTTACTGAGGTAAGCCAGGGAGTAACCCCAAGCACCGATGTGTGTACACTGAAAACAGACATTGGCTCTCAGAGCTGGGACTTTGAAAAGCCCCATCTCATATTCAGAAATGAGCTCTTCTCATCACTTATTATCTGAGGAATGGTAGAGGAGGAACAAATTCCTCTACAGCCTGCTCTAGCCTGTTGTATAGTCAACATTTTGATTATTTTATATCCCCTGCTGTCAGTTTATAGCACACGTGTTTCCCCATGTGTCAGTTTATAGACACATATGTGTCTGACTGACAATATCAGGTACAGAACCAGTTCAGAGGCTCTGAACTCCCTTTAAGCCTTTCTTCAAACAATTTCCTTGCTCTGCCCTTAGGCAAGCTCAGCCAACCCTTCTCTCTGCTCCTCTAACTCCATCCTGCCAGGCTCTCTGCTGCTCCAGCTCACTCCTGCCAGCCAGGCTGAGAATCCAGTCTCAACTGCCAATTCAACTGTTTTTTTCCAACTCTCATGTCCCCATAATTTGGATATCAGCTATCCCTTTAAGTAAAAGCCATCCCTTTAAGAGGGTCTCTTAAATTTCTTTTTTTTTTTTTTTTTGCTTTTTGGGTCACACCCGGCAATGCTCAGGGGTTAGTCCTGGCTCTGCACTCAGGAATTACTCTTAAATTTCTTAAAGGGACCCAATAACCTGCTATCTTAGGGGATGTTTGATCACAAATAATGCAAAGTTTATAGATAGAATTCTGTTAAACCATCCGGTATAATGCACGGATTAAGGTATCAGAGACTTGCATTCAGATGCTGCTGGAATAAGCAAGGGGCTGGGGAGAGCCATTTCTAAAAGATCTCAGCATACCCCTTCTAGGTTCCTGGGAGGTTGACAGTTGGACTCTGCTGCTCTCCTACTGTTGGATAGACATTGTGATCACTGTGTCTAGTTCAGCTAGAGATGGCTCAGGGAGCTGACAGCCTCACGGGGCAGCTGGGGAGCTCTTCCGGACAGTGGGCAGTGGTAGCTCTACTGAAAGAATCCACGATGGCTGAGAGGAACAAAGTTCTTTGTGGCCTAGGTGGTAAGAACTCCTCTGACTGGCAGAACCCACACATCACATACCCCAGGCCGTGTTTAGGGCTTCCTCCTGGCTCTTTGCCTTCCATGGAGGCTCTTTATCCTCCTTTTATGATGACAGCAGAACTTCTCAATCCTCTCCTGGGATTCTCATGGAAAGACACATGTGACTCAAATGCGTTTTGTATTCTACATTCAGAACACAGCTATTTACTAATATTTAGTTGCCAGCTTAATGAAAAATATTTTTTACATGTTACTATTTTTTTGAAATTATTTATTTTGTTGTTAGGTCACATTTGACTATGCTCAGGCCTTACTCTTGGCTTTGTGCTCAGGAATTACTCCTGGAAGGCTCAGGAAACCATAGGATGTGCTGGGGATCGATATCAGGTCAGCCACGTGCAAGGTAAGCGCCCTACCCACTGTACTTTCTCTTTGGCCCTCACTGTGTTTTCAGATGATGACTTGTCTATGACCTTGAATTTCATTGCATTCATATAACAACCACAATACATTGCTCTTGTGAGGAAGATTTTGACAGCTGAAAATATACTTCAGAGTGAGGTCAAAACTCTTTACACCATGGTCATATTTGGATCAGAAATGTTTTCCCTTTTGAAGGGAAAATCTAGCTGGCATATAGCCTGGTGGAATTTCCAAGAAATGCAATGAAGTATGTCATCTCTTATGGATCCTTTGGCTAGAAGGATGTATATTCTTGATAGATCTAAAAACTTCTCTTCCTTCTTATTTTTTCCCCCTTTATTTGAACACTGTGGTTTACACAGTTGTTCATAATACAGTTGTTTCAGGCATTTAGTGTTCCAACACCAAACCATTGTCTCCAGTTTCCCACCTCCATGCCCCTCCCACCCCTGCTCCTGCCAAGCCTACCTCCTTTGCATAATTTATTTTATATTGCATGTTCCAATAAAATGGCTAATGGACTTATACAAATTTTGTGAAAATTTTGTAAAAGGAATTTTGTGGAAATTGCTATCTCTCACTGATCACTTGATCACTTGAATCCCGTTATTCATCGATTTGCTCGAGCGGGTGCCAGTAACATTTCCATTGGACCCTATCACGTGCCAATGTAGCCTATCACGTGCCAATGGCATCTGGTTGATCTCTCACTAGGGGGTCATTAAGTCATTGTCTGAAGGCTGACTAAGCAATCACTAGTTGAATTATTGTTTTTGTTTATTGACTTTAGTTGGCTTCTAGGTCCGTTTCTCATCTCATCTGATGTGCTCCTCCAGGGCTGTGAGTAATGTGGAATTTGAAGGTACCCCGTGGCCAGGATCTGCAGACTGAGCCCTTGAGGTTCAGCAGCTTGGCTTGAATCTCTTCAGAGATTAGTTGTGAGGCTGTGACATTGGGCCACTGTTTACATGGCAGCTGGAGTGGGGTGTGGCTGTGGCTGTTGGGGTTTCAGCGGTATAAGAGGGTGGGGGAATGCTGCCTCCCCCTCCCACTCTGAGAAGACTCTGGAGTTTCATGGGTTGGTGTCAGTGTTGTTGGGCCATTTGCATGGCAGCAGCTGTGGGGTGTGTGTGTGACTGCCAGGGCTTGGGCGGGGGTACTCTGCCCTCCTGAGGGCACCCCAGAGTTTTCAGCTCAAAGAACAATGTACTTGTGAGTTTTTTTTTTTTTTTTTGCTTTTTTTTTGGGTCACACCCGGCAATGCTCAGGGGCTACTCCTGGCTCTGCACTCAGGAATTACTCCTGGCGGTGCTCGGGGAACCATATGGGATGCCGGGGATCGAGACCCAGGCCAGCATGAGCCGGCCGCATGCAAGGCAAACGCCCTACCCGCTGGGCTATCACTCCGGCCCCAGTGAGTTTTATTATTTTTTATTCACTTGTATCACTTCACTTGTCTTCCCGTTGATCATCGATTTGCTTGAGCGGGCACCAGTAACATCTCCACACGTCCTGTCACATATTAGTGTAGTCCAAGGGCATCTGTTCGCTTCAGGAACATGAAGAGCCTCAAAACATTCCATCAGGTCATGGGAATGAGGTCTGTAATTGTTACTGGTATTTGGAATATCAAATATGACACGGGTAGCTTGCCAGGCTCTGCCATGCGGGTGGGATACTCTTGTAGTCGCCTCTAACCTCGAGCACTTATTGATTATTTTTATTTATTTTTTAGTTTTTGTTTTCTGGATCACACCTGGTGATGCTCAGGGGGTTACTCCTAGTTCTCCACTCAGGAATTACTCCTGGTGGTGCTTGGGAGACCAAATGGGATGTCGGAGATTGAACCCTGGTTGGCCATGTGCAAGGCAATCACCCCTACCTGTTGTACTATTGCTCCGGCCCCTGTACTTGTGAGTTTTAAAGACTTGGTTTTCATCTCTTCCAAAATTAGTCTTGAAGCTGTGTGTTGGTGGTATAGTGGTGAGCACAGCTGCCTTCCAAAATTAATCTTGAAGCTCTAAAGCTGTGCTGTTGTTTACACTGTGGTGTCTGTGGAATACCAGGGAACTATGTCGGACAATACGTTTCTGTTCACCACTTTAAGGGTCAGCCACTGGCCCACTCTGGCCTGGGAGGAGGTAGACAGCTTGCCTCTTACTGAATAAGAAAGAAACTTGAGTGTAAGAGGGGACAATGAGGTCCCTAGCTCCATCCTCTGCTGGTGCCATTTTGGAGCTCCATGTAGCAGCACAATCACATACAACATGGAAATTATTCTCTAATTGAACTCTATTAGACATTCGGCTGAACCTCCCTGAAGGAAGAAACTTGAACTCTTATGTTGTTGCAGTACACTGTCGCCCAGAGCCTCTGCATCTCGCCTGGAGTTACCTCTTGCAGGCTACTATGAAGATAAAGGGCAAGAAAACAGTTTGATATGTGGCAGTTTGATAAGTGTATCTTACCATGTATTCTACATTAGCTGGTATAAATATTTTCTCTCATGCTGGGACTAGATAGATCTTACCAGCATATTTGCCTGGCCACGCTGGATCTCTAAGTAATTAGACCAGAGAGAAATGCTGTTTGCCTCCAAGCAAACAAGCATAGCTCTCTAATAAGTCTAAAGGCTAATATACAAAACAACTAGAAGTGAAGATGAAAATCTTGTGAAGGCTTGGAGAAATATATACCTGAATGAAGAATATTCATTGGTACAGATGCATTCCTTTGTATTCTGAGATACAGTTCATCTCAGATGCCCTTCCCCATCTACATAGGGCTTGGTGGAGAACCAAGGGTGGGGCCTACAGCTTAGGCTGGTGTGATATTAACATTTCAATGGACTAGGTGAGGTCCTGGGAGAAGTTACCTGAGGGGATTGACCCTGCTTTCTGTTTATGTGCGCTGAAAAGTTATAAAAGCTGTAGCCTGCTTTCTTCCATGCCTTTTCCTTTTTCCTTTTTCCTTTTCACCTTTTCTCCTTTCTGCCACTGCTCTGCTCCTCTCTGTTCTCTTCCCCGTTGGGCCTTAGCATGTGGTAGCAGCCATTTTAGCCTCGGATTCTAAACCTACATGTGGCCGGGGCCCAGCTAGGAACCTGAAGTCTGGGGTTTTCCTGTTGCTGGATTGTATACCAGAACAAATGTGAGTAAAACCTTTTTAAAACTTTGCTGAATTCTTGAGTCTTTGTCTGCCAGCCACCAATTTCCCTGGGGCAGAAGGGGGATCCCTATACCCTGCTCCCAGATTTTGTTGAGGCACCCAGCACAACCCGACACTCTTAGGAATATTATCTAGGAAATTTAGCTTAAAAAATCATTTAAAATAGTTGGGTCATGGTTGAAAAAAAAAATTTTTGCAGAAGTAAAAATTATTCAGAGAATGACCTGGGTTCTTGCTTCCTGTTATGTGGGAACAACTCCTAAAATACATATCTTCTATGATAATGGCTTAGTCATGGAAGTCCTCTGGGAGCAAGAAGTCAGACGGAGCTATAAAAGAACAAGGTCAAGAGCCCGAGCCTGGCCACCCTCAAAGCCACTGTCTTGCTGTCCATCTACCTGCTGGGCATTAGAATTTGGCTCCCTGGAGTTACCCCAAAGCCCAGCCAGCTAACTCAATGCTCCAATCTCACTCTCCCAGGCAAATGGTTCTCCCTCCCAATCCCCCTCACTCTCCATGGTGCCAGCACTCACCGCCACCTTCCTTTCCTTTGCTCTGAGTCTCTAGGACATGCTGGTCAGTCCCTTATACTATCTTTCCCAGTCTACCCTTCCTTTCTATTCCCATTGCCCCCAGTCCATGGCTGCTTTGAGCCTTGATGGTGATAATAGCCTCCTAACTAATCACTTACCGTCTTCCTTCTCCAATTCACTGCTGCCGCAGTAATCTCCTTAAAATACCACTTAATCATGCCAAACTCTTAATTAAAAATCTTCATTATCTCTTCATTACCACCAGGATAAAGTCCAAGCGCTTTAGCTCCTTTCTCTGGCTGGCCTTAGTCCACATTTCCAGTTTGCTGCCTAGGACTTCCTCATGGTATTCATAGACACCACCACAACCAGACTTGTCACACCTTCTATCCACCTGGAAGGACCTTTTCAACCTCTACTGTGATTCGTACTCATTCTTGGAGGGCCAAGGCAAATTCTTTGTTCTTGTCAAGGCTCCATTCCCTAGCAACCATGTCCTCCTCAAAGCACTTAGAATGCGTGGTACCCCCAGACCCTATCTTAAGAGAGAGAATATTCTGTTTGGGAGGAGCTGGTCCTTCTAGTTTGCATATCCATGTCTTAATATGGTGAATTGTTCTAATAGATCTTTATGTCCTCCTGGCTTTACAGTGTTTACCACTACTTGTGTCTTCCATCCAATTTTGATATCACTTGTATCACTTGTCTTCCGGGTGTTCATTGACTTGCTCGAGTGGGCACCAGTAACATCTCATACATCCTGTCGCATGCTAGTGTCACAGCTAGCCCAAGGGCAACTGTTCACTCCAGGAACATGAAGAGCCTCAAACCATTCCTTCAGGTTATGGGAATGAGATCTATAATTGTTACTGGTTTTTGGCATGTCAAATACAACATGGGTAGCTTGCCAGGCTCTGCCTTGCAGGTGGGATACTCTTGTAGTAGCCTCTCATCTCGTGCATGTATTGATGCAATGGGGAAAGACCAGCTCTTCTGCTGGGTGGAGCTCTGACGAGCTGTGGAGTATGGATGTTGAAGATGGCAGCCCTCATGCTGTGGGAGTTTCTCTGACTTCTTGCAAGACTCTGCTGGAATGGCGGGCCAGGGCTAGAACCCACCAATTTTGATATAGCTTGATTATAAGATGTTTGGTGGACAACGAAAATAACGGTGGGTCCACTGTGGAATGACCCATTTGGGTCCCAGATTATAAAGGGAATTTACTGGGTGTGGACAGGTGCTCAGTTAAGTCCAACCCACCCCCAAAGAGATAAAATCAAAATGGAATAAACTGGGAGGAGTCAGCATTGGCAGGGAAAGAATGCACTGCTCACGCCCACAATGTGGCAACAAAAGAAAACTGGTGGAGAAAAATCCTCCTGTACAACTATTAAGAGGCGGAAGTGCTCAGAGTGGGTAAGCAGAGAGATAGTAGAGCAGGAAGGGAACTTGCTTCATATATGGTCGACCTGAGTTCAATCTCTGGCACTCCCTATGGTCCCGCAAGCCCTGCCAGGAGTAAGCTCTGAGTGCAGAGCCACAGTAAGCCCTGAAGCACTAAGGAGTGTGACCCCAAAAAGCAAAATATATATAAAAAATAAAAGCCTAAGAGGTAGACAGGAAGCAGGCACAGTTGTGTCGTTTCTGTCTGAGTGGTGTCATACACGCTGCTTGGCCCTGCTCTGCGTTTATTAGACTTTTTACTGGAATAAGTCATGGTGCGCCCATATGGAAAAGTATCCAGTGATTCATCTGCGTGGAAGATAGATACCTTGTCCTGGAGAAGCTTTGGTGGCTATAGATAGAGGCTGGTCTAGTCTATACTACCGTGAATCTCCCTCTCCGGGGTTTCTGCTGCTGCTCAGAGCTTAGCACCTTTGCCCCGCGGAGATGGCTGTGGAGTTAGGAGCTCTTCTGGGCTCAGTGAGCCCTGGAGGCTGGCTTGAATAAGCTCTCACCTCTAGTCACTCCTTTGGAGCCCTTAGAGTAGAGCCTGCCTGCTTCCTCCCTTTCCACCTTTCCAGGGAAAAACTGTGTAAGACAAACAACTTGTCTTTTGAAAGCAAAGCAACACCAGAGAGTTGCGGATCCTGCTTTTTCTTTTTCTGTTTTCTTTCTTTTCCCTTTCCCCTTTTCATCTTTTTTGTTTGTTTGTTTTAGGTCTCCTTGGGAATGTATGTGGGCTTCTTGTGTGTGAGGTGTTATTTCTGTGGTCTAGAACTGTAAGCCTTTCTTTTACTGCCACGACCTTGGGCTCCAGCTAGTGGCTGCTTTAGGTTATCTGTCTCTGCCACAGAATTTCTGCTTCTCCTAGTAAAATATTAATAATAATATTTCAGGCAATGAAATGAGGTTAAACTGTGTGTGCAAGAAACACTATCACTATCACGATCTTCCAGTTTATCATCTATTTACTAGAGCGGCACCAGTAATATCTCCATATGTCCTGCCTCATGCTAGTAGAACCCAAAGGCATCCGCTTGCTCCAGGAACATAAAGAGCTCAAACCATTATATTAGGTCATGGGAATGACCTAATATAAACGTTACTGGTATTTGGCATATCAAATACGACACGAGCAGCTTGCCAGGCTTGCCGTGAGGGTGGCATACTCTTGTAGTCACCTCTAAATAAAGCTTTAGAGTCACCTCTAAATAAAGCAAGAAACAAAAAACAAAACAAAATGGTGTGTTCAAGAATTGGTTGTTTTAAACAGGAAAGTGAATACTCCTGTGACATGACTTGTCGTCAAAGAGGCACAGAGGCCCTTTTTACAAATTGCAAAATATAGTATAGTGTGTAGCTTAAGGAGGTAAGGGGAACTGGACAGTGTCCTAAAAGAGATTGATTTACTCAGATGTTGATGCTGATGAGAGAAAGTGGAAGAAACGAGTGTAGAAAAAGGCAGCAAGGCCGTGTCAGAATGATCCCTGTTAGGACAACCAGAGTTTGGGTGAAGAGAGTAATTCGAGTGGGTGCTGGCGGTGAGGGGCAGAAAAGTGTGGAATAGATGAAGGGGGCCAAAGAGCATAAATTTTCAGTTAAGAATTAAAAGAGCAGTCTGCACCTCAAAAGAAACAGTGACTAAGATACAAAAGCAGTTCACAGAATGGGAAAGAATATTCACCCAATACCCATCTGATAAGGGGTTAATATCCAGGATATATCAGGCACTGGTAGAACTTTACAAGAAGAAAACAAACAACCCCATCAAAAAATGAGGAGAAGAAATGAACAGAAACTTCAGCAGGGAAGAAATTAGAATGGCCAAAAAACATGAAAAAATGCTCATCATCACTAATCATCAGAGAGATGCAAATCAAAACAACAATGAGATACCACTTTACACCACAGAGACTGGCACATATTCAAAAGAGCAAGAACAACAAGTGCTGGCGTGGATGTGGGGAAAAGGGGACACTCATCCATTGTTGGTGGGAATGCCGGCTGGTACAGCCTTTCTGGAAAACAATATGGACATTCCTCCAAAGACTAGAAATTGAACTCCCATTTGACCCAGCCATACCACTCCTGGGAATCTACTCTGGGAAACCAAAAATACGCAGCGGAAACACCATCCCTACTTTTATGTTCATAGCAGCATTATTCACAATAGCCAGAATCTGGAAGCAACCAGAGTGCCCTAGAATCGATGACTGGATAAAGAAGCTTTGGTACATCTACACAATGGAATACTATGCAGCTCTTAGGAAAAATGAAGTTATAAAATTTTCCTATAAATGGATGGACATGAAGAAGATTATGTTAAGCAAAATTAGCCAGAAGGAGAGAGACAGATACAGAATGACTGCATTTATCTGCATAACATAAATATATATGTACATATTATGATACCAATATCCAAACTCAAGTGAAACATATATCAGGAGGTCTTGTCTGCACTCAGGGAATTAATCCTGGCGGTGCTCAGGGGACCATATGGGATGCCGGGATCGAACCCGGGCGGCATGGGCCGGCCGCGGCAAGGCCAACGCCCTACCCGCTGGGCTATCCGCTCCGGCCCCAGGAGGTCTTGTCAAAGGTGTAAATTATCACAAACGTGTGGGAGTCAGAGGCTAGGTAAGACAGAAAATGGAACAGTGTGCTAACAATTGTCGAGGGTACTAATGCCAACCTAGAACTGAGCATTAAATAGAGGCAAAAAGATACACATGACAACTCTTTAATGTATGTTCTATAATCCATAGTCTGGAGGGAAAGGAAAAGAGAAAGAGAGAGAGAAATGGAAAGAAATAAAGAACGTGCCATGGAGGAGGGCTGGGGGAGGGGGAGGGAACTGGGGGACGTTGGTGGTGGGAGATGGGCACTGGTGGCGGGATGGGTGCTGGAACACTGTATGACCAAAACCCAAATATGAACTTTTTAATTGTATATCTTTGTAATTGTAAAAATAAAAAAATTAAAAAAAAAAAAAAAAAAAGCAGTAGGAGGGAGCGATAGCCCAGCGGGTAGGGGTTTGCCTTGCACGCGGCCAGCCTGTGCCGGCCTGAGTTCTGTCCCCTGCATCCCATATGGTCCCCGAGCACCGCCAGGAGTCAATTCCCTGAGTGCAGAGCCAGGAGTAACCCCTGAGCGCCGCCGGGTGTGACCCAAAAAAGCAAAAAAAAAAAAAAAAAAAGAATTAAAGAGCGGGAGAGGTAATATGACGGGTAAGGCTCTGGCTTTGCACGGACCAACCTGGGTCTGATTCTCCGTATCCCATATGGTACCACTGGCCTCCAGGAGTGATTCCCTGAGTGCTGAGCCAGGCATACCCCCTGGGCATCACCAGGTGTGACCCCAAAACAAAGCAAACAACAACCAAAAATGAAGTCAGTCCTGGGGTGTGTTGTACAGCAATGAAACTGGGGTTAGTGATGCCGTAAAACTTATCTGAATGTTGCTGACATTCGCTCTTCAAAGTTTTCATCACCAAAAAATAGTTTGTGACTCAGGTGCCCGGAGACACTAGACTCTACTGATCTTTCAGCGATCTATGGAAGTGCAGCGCCACTAGGCTGCAGGCCTGAATCTAATGTTTTATGTCAGTTATACCCAATTCCAGAGACTTCGCAGACATGGGGGCAGAGCTGCTACTGGCTCTCCCTGTGACCAGCTGCTCACGAGGTGCCCTGGATGGATGGTGGGTTCTAGTCCTGGCCCACCACCCCAGCAGAGCCTCGCAACAAGCCAGACGACCTCCCCCACTCCATGAGGGCCTCTATTTTCCACATCCGGACTTCTCTCTCGTCAGACCTCCACCCAGCAGACCAGCCTATCAGCGCCCGGCTTGCGCAGCCGCAAGCGGCCGCGTGGTTCATCAATAAATGCTAGACTTAGAGATGCCTACAAGAGTATGCTACCTGCACGGCAGAGCCTGGCAAGCTACCCGTGTTGTATTTGATATATATGCCAAATACCAGTAACAATTATAGACCTCATTCCGGCATGGATTGAGGCTCTTTATGTTCCTGGAGCAAGCAGATGCCTTGGGCTCTACTAGCATGAGACAGGACATATGGAGATGTTACTGGGGCCCGCTCGAGCAAATCGATGATGAACGGGAAGACAGTGACAGTGATATACCCAATTCCTAAAACAATAAATGAGAGATTCTGGGTGAGAGTTCACTTTCCCATCAAGCTTGGTCCGTCTTTGTGGCTATAGAGACCTTCCCAAGGCACAATAGTAGGTGAACAGGAAAGGCGTGGCGTGTTCATGCACGGAAGCACCAACTGTTCGAGGGCTCAGCATGACTCTAATGAGAATTTTTTTTTTAGTTTTCTAGTGTTTTCTTTTCTTTTTTTTTTATTATAACACTGTGAGATATACAGTTACAAAGATGTTCATAAAATGTTCATATTTGGGTTATAGTCATACAGTGTTCCAGCACCCATCCCTCCACCAGTGTCCATTTCCCACCACCAATGTCCCCGATTCCCTCCCACCTCCCCTAGTCTGCCTCCATGGCAGGTTCTTTATTTCTTTCCCTTTCTCTCTATCTCTTTCTCTCTTTTCCTTCCCTTCCACATGTGGAAGTACATACATTAAAAGGTTGTCATGTGTATCTTTTTGCCTGTTGTTGATGCTCAGTTCTAGGTTGGTATTAGCACTTTCGACAATTATCTAATGAGGATTTAACTAGTGATTTCTGTCATCCCGGCTTGCGCTGCCGCTTGCAGCCGCGCAGTTCATCAATAAATGCTGGATTTAGAGATGACTACAAGAGTATGCTACCCGCACGGCAGAGCCTGGCAAGCTACCCGTGTCATATTTGATATGCCAGATACCAGTAACAATTATAGACCTCATTCCCATGACCTGATGGAATGGTTTGAGGCTCTTTATGTTCCTGGAGCAAGCAGGTGCCCTTGGGCTTTACTTGCATGAGACAGGTGGCATATGGAGATGTTACTGGTGCCCGCTCGAAAGCAAATCGAAAATGAACGGGAAGACAGTGATACAGTGATACAGTGATTTCTGTCATCTTCCACTTTAGTTTAAAAACTTTATCTTCCCTGCTTGCCTTTTGTACTTCTTTTTTTTTTCAGTGTTGAAGGCCACACCCAGAGGCCTTTAAAGGGTTTACTCCTGGCTCTGTGTTCAGGCATCACTCCTGACGGGCTCAGGGGACCACATGGGATGCCAGGATCAAAACCTGGCTTGACTGCATGCAAGGCGAATGTCCGTCCTGCTGGACTTTTGCTACAACCCCACCTATTGCCTGCAAGAGTTGAGTGCAGAAAGCAGATGTCTCGGTTATTATTTCATGCAGGGTCCAATTTGCCTCTGTGGGAGAAGAAGAATCAGCCTCGATAAAGCACTTAGATCCCTTCTTGCTAAAGAGCGCACATCAGTAAACAGCAAAGTCAGCAACAGCACTGCTGTGTGTCTCAAAGTTTCCTGTGTATGGCAGAGACGCAAGGCTTCAGAGAAAGGGAATTGCAGCTTCCAGATCTTTCATGGGCAATGGGAACGAACTGTTTCCATCAGATTCTCCAGTTGAATTTTTCCAGGGCCCAATTGCCACAACTCCTACATAACCTACGGTCGTTTAAGAGAGAAAATCACACACACACACACACACACACACACACACACACACACACACACACACACACACACACAATCTCACTCTTCTAGGAAGGATACATAAAAACACAGATGAACTATGAGGGCCACAGTCATGTTCCAAAGGAAAAGAAAGCATGGAGGTCTTTCTGTGGCTTGCCCCCCCTACGTCTCCATGGCAACTCGTGCTAATTGGTCAACGGTCCGGTGGGTGGGTGGGTGCATATTCCCACTGCAGGGCTACTGGCTCCGGCCCTCCCGGCGCACCAGCGCCACCTAGTGATGAAATCCCACTTCAAACCCATCCATACCTTCCCCTAGAATCACGATTCCGCTCATTTGCATATGTGTAGAATTAAAAAACCTATTGATGGGCCCGATAGTACAGCGGAGCGATAGTACAGCGGACGATAGAGGGTAGGCGTTTGCTTTGCACATGGTCGACCTGGTTCGATCTCGTGGCCCCCTAGAATCTGAGCATCGCCAGGAGTAATTCCAGAGTGCAGAGCCAGGAGTAAGTCCTGAGCATCGCAGGAGAGTGAGCCCAAAAAGTTCAGGAGAGGCAGACTGTGGAAATGCCCCGCAGCTCCCCAGCTCATATTGGGCAGGAGAAATAGCTCAAGGGGCGGCCAGAGAGCACACGCGTGCATGTCTGGGTTCGATTCAATCCAGGATTCAATTTTTGGAGGAGTGACACCCTCCCCAGTACTGATTCAGGTGTAACCCCCCCCCCCCCCATTGGTCGATTATTATTTTATTTTGTGACATAGACCATTTTATAATCAGGCAAAAGGAGAGTCCACACTTGTTTCCCCCAAATTGAAGCCAAGTCACAAAGAAGCGACACAGAACGCTTTTGCTGAGTAAGTGGATGAAATGTTTTCATTGTGGACCACATTATGGTTCTATTTTACTGTGCTTTGCTTTTTTGAATGACTATTTTTTTTAAAAAAAGGCATTTCTGCACTATTTAAAGCTTAATAATAAAAACGCGAGGTTGGGTATTTGTGGATGTTAGCAATATTGACCATGACTTGTATAGACATTTAAGTATAAATATTATCTTTTATTATAGGTCCAGAGAGAGAGTACAGTGGGTAGGAGATTGCCTTGCATGGAGCTGACCCAGGTTCAGTCTGTAGAACCACATATGACTCCCGCTAGCCCTCCAGGAATGATCCATGAGTGCAGAGCAAAGAGTAATCCCTGTCTGGTGTTGCCCCAAAATGTTTTTAAAATAAATAAATAAATAAATAAATAAATACAAATAACCTCAGCAATCATTATGTGACATGTATTCATATTTTACACTTTACTTATTCGTTTGTTTCCTTAAACTAATATGTTGAATAGAAACTGGCAGCTAAAAACAAGTTGAAGTAAGGGTGTTGGAGATTTTTAGATATATGCATTTCTATCTTTCACTATATAAACTTGGAAATTTTAGCCAAATAGTTGTAGAACTGCAGTGAAATCAACGCCAAGGTCACTATCCTATAAAAATGGACTCAGGAGAGATTTTAATTTTATATGACAGTTGGTTTAGGCATTATTAAAAAAGGGAAAACGCATAATCGCAACTGTTGAATGATACCCAATTTATAACTCTAGTCACATGGCTACGGATCTAAAAAGGAGTGAAATTGAACCATCTCCCAGTAAATTAAACTTATGCCAATATCCCATCTCAACTGTTGGTCTGACCTGCCCTCACTTCATCCGAGCTGATCCGACCCGAGCCCATCTGCTCTGAAATTGTTCTTAGATCAACGACTGTGGCCCAACACTCAGCCATGCATCATTCAAGGAGGAAAAAGCCCTTCAGATCCGTCAGAACCAATCTTGGATTCTCCATGAGAACAACTTGGTTCTGCTAGTGCTATAAGCAGTCGGAGAAAAATAAAAATCTTGAGTTTTGTTTTTGTCTATGTTTTGGGCATTTTAATTTTCTCTAAATGTTTCAGTCATTTTGGTTGCTTTGTTCTTTGCAAGGGTGGGGGCACATTCTCCACGAAGATAGCCACAGCATTTTCCTTTTTAAAATACTCTGTATTAGAAGATCCATTTTATCAGGGGGTTGCAGGGTTTTATAAGTCCCACAGAATATACTATTTGCAGCTCCATTTAAAAGGGTGAGATGCTGACGCTTCAATTTGTCCATTACTTTAATTTTTAATTAATTAATTAATGCTTTGGGGACCACACCCAGCTATGCCCAAGGGTTACTCCCTGGCTCTACACTCAGGAATTACTCCTGGAAGTGCTCAGGGGGCCATAATGGGATGCCAGGGATAAAACCCTAGTCGGCCGCTGCAAGGCAAATACCCTACCTTCTATGCTATCGAATTTGTCTATTTTAACACCTGAATCTCTTTGCCTTCAGAATCCAATCTGAGAATTAAACAGTAGCTCAGTATGGAAACACTGGTGAAGGGAAACTCAGACTGGTGATGGGGTTGGTGTTGAAATATATGCTGAAGCGGAAACACCATCCCTACTTTTATGTTCATAGCAGCATTATTCACAATAGCCAGAATCTGGAAACAACCAGAGTGCCCAAGAATCGATGACTGGATAAAGAAGCTTTGGGTACATCTACACAATGGAATACTATGCAGCTGTCAGGAAAAATGAAGTCATAAAATGGATGGACATGGAGATTATGTTGAATGAAATTAGCCAGGAGGAGAGAGAACAGATACAGAATGACTACATTTATTTGCATGACATAAATATATATGTACATATTATGATACCAATATCCAAGGTCAAGTGAAACATGGATCAGGAGGTCTTGTCAAAGGTGGAAATTATCACAAACGTGTGGGAGTCAGAGGCTAGGTAAGACAGAAAATGGAACAGGGTGCTAACAATTGTCGAGGGTACTAATACCAACCTAGAACTGAGCATTAAATAGAGGCAAAAAGATACATATGACAACCCTTTAATGTATGTTCTGTAATCCATAGTCTGGAAGGGAAGGAAAAGAGAAAGAGAGAGAAAGGGAAAGAAATAAAGAACGTGCCATGGAGGCGGGCTGGGGAAGGGAGGAGGGAAACTGGGGACGTTGGTGGTGGGAGATGGGCACTGGTGGCGGGGATGGGTGCTGGAACACTGTATGACCAAAACCCAAATATGATGAACTTTTTAATTGTATATCTTTGTAATTGTATATCTCACGGTGGTATAATAAAAATACTAAAAAAAAATAGCATGCTTAAAAACTCAACTAGCAATAAGTTTGTAAATCACG
>JAJIBD010032039.1:0-44640 GCA_021461705.1 Cryptotis parvus | reverse complement strand
TTGTGATGTCCCCCGTTTTCATTTCTGATTCTATTTATTTGGGTTCTCTTCTTTTCCTTTTCTTACAAGTCTTGCAAGGGGTTTGTCAATCTTGTTTATTTTTTCAAAGAACCAGCTTTTTTGGTTTCGTTGATCTTCTGGATTGTTTTTTGACATTCCATCTCATTGATTTCTGCTCTAAGTTTTATTATTTCTTTCTTTCTGCTTGGGTTGGGCTCCTTTTTGTTGATCACTCTCTAAGATCTTAAGTTGTGAAGTCAGACTGTTTATGATGGCCTTTTCTTCTTTTCTGATAAATGCTTGAAGAGCTATGAACTTGCCTCTTAACACTGCTTTTGCTGTATCCCACAAGTTCTGGTAATTCGTGTTCTTCAGTCTCATTTGTTTCCAGGAATCTTTGGATTTCCTCTTTGATTTCTTTTATGACTTGCTGGTTGTTCAGCAGTGAGCTGTTTAGTTTCCAGGTACTTGGTATTGGTCTCCGTTTTTTGTGTACAATTAACTTCTATTTTCAGTGCCTCATGGTTTGAAAAAGTAGTTGGCACAATTTCTATTTTCTTGATTTTATGGAGGTATGATTTATGGCTCAGCATGTGATCTATTTTGGAGTATGTTCCATGGGCACTGGAGAAGAAAGTGTATTCAGCTTTTTGGGGATGAAATGCCCTGTATATGTCTACCAGCCCTCTTTCTTCCATCTCTTCTTTTAGGGCCAGTATTTCCTTGGTAAGTTTCAATCTTGTTGATCTATCCAGGGTTGATAGAGCAGTGTTGAAGTCTCCAACTACAATTGTGTTGCTGTCAATGTCTTCTAGGAAGTCTATTAGTAGTTGTTTTAGGTATTTTGCTGGCCCCTCGTTGGGTGCATATATGTTTAATAGCGTGATTTCTTCCTGATATATGCATCCCTTGACTATTAAGAAGTGACCTTCACTGTCCCTTCTGACCTTCTTCAGCCTGAAGTCTATGTTGTCAGATACCAGTATGCTACCCCAGCTTTTTTGGATGGGTTGTTTGAATGAAGGATTGTTTTCCAGCCTTTTATTTTGAGCCTGTCTTTGCTCTGATTGTTCAGGTGTGTTTCTTGCAGGCAGCAGAATGTCGGATTCAATTTTTTGATCCATTGTGCCACTCTGTGTCTCTTAACTGGTGCATTTAGACCATTGACATTGAGAGAGATTATTGTCATGGGATTTTGTGCCATCTTTCTGAATAGGTTGGTTGTTCTTTTGGGTTATGTCTCGTCTTATAGTAGATCTTTCAGTCCTTCTTTTAAGGTTGGTTTTGATTTTACAAAGTTCCTAAGCTGTTGTTTATCCAAGAAGCTGCATATCTGTCCTTCAAATCTGGCGCGGGAGTTTAGCCGGATAAAGAATTCTTGCTGAGGCATTCATTTCATTAAGTTTTTTCACTATATCCCACCACTGCCTTCGGGCTTGGAGGGTGTCTTCTGAGAAGTCTGTTGAAAGTCGAATGGATGCTCCTTTGTATACAATTTCCTTCTTTGATCTTGCTGCCTGAAGAATTCTGTCTCTGTCTATGGCATCCATTACTTTGACTAGGATGTGTCTTGGGGTCCTTCTATTGGGGTCTCTTCTTGCTGGTACTCGTCCGGGCTTCTTGGATCTGGATGCCTTCGTCCCTTAACTCGGGGAACTTTTCAGCCAGGATGTTTTTAACTGTTTTAATTTCCTTGGGGTTACTTTCTTGTCCCTCTGGGACTCCTATGATTCTTATGTTGTTCCGCCTGGCTTCATCCCATTGTTCTCTGTTTCGTTGCTGATCCATTATCCGGTCTTTTTCCATCTTATGTAGATCTCTGAGTGCTTTCTGCAGCTCATCTTAAGTCTCACTGATTCTCTCTTCCGCTGCTGTCATCCTACTATTCAGAGCCCCGATTGTGTTTTTCATTTCGTCTACTGAGTTTTTAAGCGATGATATTTCTATTTGCATGGTTCTCATTTCTGCTCTCATTTCCTCCCGTAGTTTATTGACAGCCCTTTCAACTGCTTCGTTTATGTTCTCCTGTATTTTATTGGACATCTGCTCAATTTTTTCGTTGAGCTCCTTAAACATCCTACCAATTTCTTCTCTGATTTCACTGTCAGAGAGATCATGCACATCTGTATTCTTTTTGGAGTCTTCAGGGTCGATTCCTTCATCTGTTCTTCGAGCTGGGGATCTGCGTTGTTTCCCCATGGTGTTGTGGTGTTCAGGGATAGATTCCTCTGGTGTACTGTTTCTTTTTTCTTGAGGGTATTACCTTCCCTTGGTGTTGAAATTCCTAGTTTTTCTATTAATAAGCGGCCGCCGCCCTGCCAGCCGCACACCCCAGGGAGGTAGGTTACCTGAGATGGAGTCAGGCCGGTGTGAGAGTTCAAAATGACCCTGTCATTGTAATTAATTGTATGAATAAGTCATGATTCAAGAACTCAGAGACCTCCTTACTGTATCTATAAGAGAAGACTGGAGGAGGGAAAGGGGGAAAGGGAAAAAAAAGTAAGCAAAAAGGAAGAATGTAGACATAAGTACTATATACTGGGTATTGGTATTTGCATGCGATCAGTACAGGGAAAATGTCCAACACCCTATATGGTCTCTTTGGCCCCACCAGGAATGATTCCTGAGCACAAAAGCTAGGAGTAAGCCCTGAGCACCACTGAGTGTGCCCCTGCCCCCCAACACCAAAAATTACAATATTTAACAACACAGTCAAAAATAGTATTTTAAAAAAGAATGAATTGTGTTCAAAGAAGGAACTGATTCATTTATTCTTTGATAACTACAGAAGGGCTGGATCTTAAGGTTGAGTTAATCTTGAAAAGATTAATAAATTTAGCACAAGAACCGTCAAGAAACCTATATGCCATATTATAAAGGGGAATAAATAGGTTATGCAGAAGTAGCTTGTACTCTGAATGTTCCATCCTATTCACACCTCCCTATTCTATGTGCTTGCATTTGATCTTCTATCACAGTTACTCTGCACGTGTGCGTGGTGGGTCACTCCTCCCTGCCAGCAGGCAATCCCTATGGATCTCACACTGAAGCAAACGAAGCTGTCAGGCCACTCCTCAACAGAGTTCACGTGTGCAACTGAAATGAGGCCAAAGAAAACATTCCCATAAAATTCCGTACATACAAAAAGAAGAGATTGTGGGATTTCAGCCACATTTGGTGAGTTAAATCAGAGGCTTATAAATTTGGGTATATAAGTGGGTTGGAAGTATAGTGGCAATTTTTGGATATATATGCAGCTTCTCAAAGTTCTTATTGTTTCATTATTAGGAGCAATTTTCTTCATCTTCAGAATTATTCCTATTTTACCTAAACCTCAGAAGGTCTATGTTTGCATAACTAAAAGTGTCTTTAATAAGAATATTGTGTTTTCCTAAGAAAAGGATGATGTTTAAGAATTTACAGTGGGGCCGGAGAGATAGTACAGTGGATAGGGCCTTTGCTTTGCATGTGGGCAACCCAGGTTCAATTTCCAGGTTCAATTCCCATATGGTCCCCCAAGCACCACCAGGAGTGATTCCTGAGTGAAGAGCCAGGAGTAACCCCTGAGCATTGCCGGATGTGACCCAAAAAGCAAAGTAGAAAACAAAATTTGCAGTGGGGCTGGAGAGATAGTATGGGACTTAAAGTACTTGCCTTGCATACAATCAACACTGATTTCCTATTTTTTTTTCTAATCAAAGTGGCTTGCATGATTGGGGTGGGAGCAATAGCACAGCGGGTAGGGTGTTAGCCTTGCATGCAGTCGACCCAGGTTTGATCCCCGGCATCCCATATGGTCCCCTGAACACTGCCAGGAGTAATTCCTGAGTGCAGAGCCAGGAGTACCCCTGAGCATTGCCGGGTGTGACACAAAAAGAAAATAAAAGTGGCTTGCATGATTATGATAGGCAGAATAATGCCCCTCCAAGGATATCTCTTTCCTGATTCCCCAAACTTGAGACTGTGTTACTATCTATTGAAACAGACTTTGCAGATAGAAATAATTACTGGCACAACTTTAATGATCTTTGAAGACAATGAGATTCAGTATTTATGGTGGTTGATCAGAATGACTACAATGATACAGATTTTTTTAATTTGGAGATTTTTTTTGCAGATCCAGAAGATATCGAATGGTCCAAGGGATGCAATCCTTCTGGCCTTTGAAAATGTAAGAAAAGGAAGAAGTTGTTCCTTTACCCTTCTAGGACCTTTCAGTAAACAGAGTCTCCCTTTCTTGGACAAGTCAGTATACTATTGCCAGTAGGAAGCAACTCGAAACACTATACCCTCAGTAAAATATACCCCTTAAATAGAGGGCATTTATATAAAGCAGGTGGGTGGAAAGGGGTCTCTGGAGATGAGCTACTCTGTCAACAGCCCAAAGGCATAAACACCAGCCTCACTTTGGAGATGAAAAAAAACTGAGACCTAATTAACTAGCACACTCTCAAGAAAGAAGCATCCAGAGAAACAAAAAAACTATGACAATAAGGAGAGCACCACCAAAATTTCAAAGTTCTTCCCCTTGTCAACATCTTAGCAACCGACTCTTATCCACACGGAGAGCTCCAAGCAGAGATAGTTGGGGGGAAACCTATAAAACTAACTTAGCAAAGGCAGAGTGCACTTAGCAAAATGAACTTGCCCTTTCTGGGGTTACCGCTCACTCATCTTGAGTGATCAGCCACGCTGATCTCAAGACCAACTCAGCAGAGCAGCTGAGTTCAAGGCCAGGTAGGTGGAAATCACTGGGCGTGGGTGTTCCTGGAGGTGGAGCTGGGGTACCCATTCCCCTCTCTGATCCATCCTGGGTCAGAGAGGAGCCACCTGGAGACGCAGATGCATGGGCGAGAGCTGCCATTCGGCTCTCCTCGAGTTGCACGTGGTATATCAACTAGTGGAACCAATCATGTTCTAGAATATATTACAATCCACAATGTGTAAGAAAGGGAAGCGAAAAGGAGAGAGAGATAGGAGAGAGAGAGAGAGAGAGAGAGAGAGAGAGAGAGAGAGAGAGAGAGAAAGGAGATAAAGAACCTGCCGTGGAGGCAGGCTGGGGGAAGGGGGAGGAAGGTGGGGACATTGGTGATGGGAGATGGGCATGGGTGGAGGGATGAGTGTTGGAACACTGTAGAACCAAAACTCAAGAATGGACATCTTGTAATTGTATATATAACAGTGGTGTAATAAAATATTTTTAAAAAATACATTATGGTAGAACCTGCATGGGCGTGGTAGGGGTACTCCACCCTGACATTCTCTGGCAACAAATATTCTCCACCCCCCACCCATACTTATACAGAGGGACACAAAGGACTCTCTTGTGTATACTCATCATGCTCAATAGGATTGTAAAGAGTAAGGGCCAAAATCCAAATTAGAAGTAAGTGGGGAGCATGCTTCCAAACAGTAGTGCAGGTGATTATATTTGTGAGCTCTTCAGTGGCAAATGGTACCACCTTCTCAGATTCATGCATATATACTCGAGAAGTATTAAAAATAAAGCATGTGACCCAAAATCCAAATATAATGCTAGAAATATCCTCAAAAATGATGAAAGAAAAATGATGCATGAGAAGAGTCAGAACTATGAGGTTAAAACCCTGGACCTTTGCCTTTCATGGTTAAATCATGACTATTAAAAAAAGAACCATCATAGGGCCGGAGTGATAGCCCAGCGGGTAGGGCATTTGCCTTGCACGCGGCTGGCCTGTGCCGGCCTGGGTTCGATCCCTGGCATCCCATATGGTCCTCTGAGCACCGCCAGGAGTAATTCCTGAGTGCAGAGCCAGGAGTAGCTCCTAAGCATTTCCGGTGTGACCCAAAAAAAAAAAAAAAAAAGAACCATCATGCAAGATTAACCACAGAAGATACAGGATTTTATTTCATTTATACCTTACTATTGGAAATTTCTGAAGCTTTGAATTTTATAGGACTGTTTTTCATTCCAAGATCGATTCCAAAAACCATTTTTCTTTTGTAAACTCACCATTGAAAAATAATACAGCTTCATTTTTTGCTTCCTTGGAGTTACAGTGAATAAATTTCTCATGTGATCACATGGAACTATAATTAAAATGAAAGAAACCAAAAAGAGTGATATTGCTTGTGAGAGATGTAATCCACTTTTGAGGGATAACTTGCCTTTTCAGATTAGGCATCTACTTCGACAGTACCTCAAAAAAATCCCTCTTGGGCGATTGTCGTGGGAGCAAAGCCATCCCTCCTCAGCACATGAGCTGTGGACATTCCCAGCCAGATGGTCAGAGTATGCAGCTTTCTTCCACCTCCTCTGAAATGTAAACTGCCCAATACCATGACCACAGCTGATCAGTCTGGGAGTGATGGAACTTTTGACCTTTTGACGCCCTCTTGCTTCTCAGGAGAGAGAGAGAGAGAGAGAGAGAGAGAGAGAGAGAGAGAGAGAGAGAGAGAAGTTCAGACGAGAAGGAAAGAAGGAAGGAAAAGTAGGAATATTTATGGAGAGTCATATTTAATATGTTGAAATCAAATGCCAGTGGAAGACTTATTTTTCCCATCAGGCAAAGCTGAAAAGCAAGAGGAAGCTAAACTGAGTCAAGAAAGACAAAGATGAGATATTCTTTTTTGATTTGGGAGCCAGGGAGGTCAGGGGCTATTTTTTCTTTTCTTTTTTTTTTAAATAGCATGTATTTTATTCAGTATTTCTGGTGATGGCTGGAGTCAAACCCAGGGCCTCAGAAATATAAGGCAGGTACTCTACTGCGTAACAACATCCAGGCCCTGGATGATCCCATGAACATCTGACTTAGCTTCATGCTTGCCTTAGGGTATTCCAAACCACATCTTTGTGTTCAACATGTTCTTTTACTTTGATTTTGTTTTGTTGTTTGGCAGTCATAACTGACAGTGATCAGGGCTATTCGTCTTCTCAGAGCTCCAGGTGATGCTCAGAGAACCATGAGGTGCTGGGGATTGAAGTCAGGCTTGCCACCTGTGGAGTAAGCAGTCAGCTCACTGAGCTATCTGCCCCTAACATATTCTCTTTTTGCTTAAGTTGGTTTGACTGAGTTTTGTTCACTACAAACAGGGAGTTCTGGCAAATAACATTCAATGCTGAGGAGTTTTAGATGGAATGATGAGATTTCAAGGGCAACCACTACCGTTAACACCTTCCTTCTCCTGGCAAATGTGCAAGAACTCTGGAAGAAAGAACCCTGCTTTTAAGTGATCTTAAAAATGTCTGGAGGAGGGTCAGAGAGCCCTTTTGCTAGTCTTATAAATAGCTCTCTGCAGACTTTCAACTTTCTCCTATATATACCTAAGGGAAAGAAATAAATTAAGAAGTTAATTGCTTTAGTTACTTACTAAAATGACTAGAGTTGGGGTAATGAAAGCAGAAACTTTAAGAAAAGTTGTTTTAACTTTATTTAAACACTGATCTACAGAGTTTTTCACAATACAGTTGCTTCAGGTATTCAATATTCCAGTAGCAGCTCCCATGTCTGTGAGTCTCTCTCCCTGTGCCCAGCTGCTCACGAGGTGCCCGGGAGGGCTGGCGGGTTCTAGCCCTGACCCGCCACCCCAGCAGAGCCTCGCAACAAGCTAGACGACCCCCCCACTCCATGATGGCCTCCATTTTCCACATCCGGACTTCCCCCTCGTCAGAACTCCACCTAGCAGACCAGCCTATCACAGCCCGGCTCGCGCGGCTGCTTGTCGCACAGTTCATCAATAAATGCTGGATTTAGAGATGACTACAAGAGTATGCTACCCACACGGCAGAGCCTGGCAAGCTAACCATGTCATATTTGATATGCCCAATACCAGTAACAATTATAAACCTCATTCCCATGACCTGATGGAATGGTTTGAGGCTCTTTATGTTCCTGGAGCAAGCAGGTGTCCTTGGGCTCTACTTGCATGAGACAGGACATATGGAGATGCTACTGGTGCCCACTCGAGCAAATAGATGATGAATGGGAAGATAGTGATACAGTGATTCAATATTCCAACACCAGTCCCACCACCAATGTGTCCTTATCACTACCAAAATCCTTAGTTTCCCATCTACCCTCCAAGTCTGCTCCCTTAGCAAGCACTAATTAATTTACTTTATATTGCTTATTACAACATATATCTTATAATGGTGTTGCTGAAGTCATCACGACCTTTTACTGAGCTGTTACATGCAAATTAAGCCATCTGTTATTGCTTTCACATATTGAACTTATTGGGCTTCTACTCAAATTTTTAACAAAGCTGTTCGGGTTAATTTGCTACAGACATTCAAATTCATCTCCAATCCCATCATTATTGTAACGTCCCAGGACCATTATATCCAATTTCTCCAGTCACTGCTTAAGTCAACACCTATAGCAGACCCTTAACGATTCATTTTTATATTGCTAATTACAGATAATTTGCTAAAAATGATCAAGAAATATTTTCTAAGAAGAAAGTGAAGATTGTTCAATTTCACCATGGAATCCAAAGCCCTTGCATAAGATTTTTTTTTTTTTTTTTTTGGGTCACACCTAGCGATGCTTAGGGTGTGTTCCTGGCTCTGCACTCAGGAATTACTTCTGGCGGTGTCTGAGGGACCATATGGGATGCCGGGGATTGAACCTGGGTTGATCACATGAAAGGCAAATGCCCTACCCACTGTACTATCACGCCATGAACTACTAACCTTATGTAGCATCCTTGTCTCCAGGACAGAGGAACACAGAGAGGAATCTGAATAAATGGGTATTGCTAGGTGTCATCTTAACTGCAATATCCAATGACTTTTTTCTCCAACAATTATGCACTATTTCAATTATTTTTTAAATACACTCAACCCACTGAAGTATCTCTCCAGTCCTTTCTCTTTTTAAAAAATAAACTTTATTTATACACGGTGATTACAAAGTTGTTCACAGTACAGTTGTTTCAAGTATTCACTATTCCAACACTAGTGCCACCATCGTTTGTTCTTACTGCCATCAAAAACCCTGATTTCCCACAGACCCCATGCCTGCTCCCTCAGCACCACTAATTATATTACTTATGACAACATGAATCTGGAAAAGGTATTGCTAAAGTCATGACCTTTTTACTGAGTTGTTACACGCGATCCAATGACTTTTGTCTTGTGCTAAATCTATAGATTATAATAGCAGCTATATATTCCATCAGCCCTAGCATCAAAAGCTTAATGCTTTAGAGGTATGGCTCAAGTATTAAAATACACATCTGCAAGTGTGAGGCCTGGATTCGACCCCATGAGCAACCAACATGATTTCCTTTCTCCCCAACAACAACAGAAATATGTACTTATTTCCTTGGATCCCTATTTCCTTAAAAATACTTCTGTGTAACATACAATCAATATTAAATAAATTTGTATGATTTTCTCTTGTCTTTGTCAATTGTATTTTCCAAAACAGCCAAGGACTCTAAGAGAGTCCAAGAAAATTCCCTAAACAAGCCAGGGATTTAATCAAAAAATACATATGCTGTTTCTGGCCACTTACCTGAAAGTTAGACTGACCACTTTCCACTGTCTCCTAATTCTATTTTGGAGACTGCTATGTTCTAGAAAGTACTAAGTCACTAAATGTTGGAGGATGGGGAGGGTCCCCCACAGCGTGTGTTTGTGGGGTTTGCCCAGTCTAGCTGCTGGAGTCAGTGAAATGTCAATTCAAAGAAGTGAACAGTTTTTATAGTTTTGCTCCCAAGGAAAGAAAGTACAATCTCAACTTGTTTAATGACCTTATGTCTATGACTGACTGGGACTCCCTGTACAACAATGAGCACCAAGAAGCCTGCATGTGTAGGAGCCAGACCACCTAAGTCGGTGTATGCCTCTTACGGTGTTCACATGAATACAAAATAAACTTAGATAAAGGGATATACCTGATAACATTTCAGTAGTATTTCTACTGCAAACCATAAGGCCCAAAAGGGGGGAGAGAGAGAAAGAGAGAGAGAGAGAGAGAGAGAGAGAGAGAGAGAGAGAGAGAGAAGAAGGAAAGCGTCAAGTGCCAGTGCCTTCCATAGAGGTGGGGCGTGGGAGTGGCAGGGAAACTGGAGACAATGGTGGTGGGAAATGTGTACTGGTGAAGGGATGGCATCACACTCGGCAATGGTCAGGGGCTTACTCCCTGGCTCTGCACCCAGAAATTACTCCTGGACGTGCTTGGGGGACGTCAGGGATCTAATGCCCTCCCCACTGTGCTATAGCTCCAGCCCTGGGTGATGGCAATTTAAGGAAAGTTTAAAGACCAGAGAAGTCAAATTTTAGGTAGGATCATGGAGCAAATCCTTTGGAATTTATAAAAGGCAATGAACAGGCACGGATCCCTAAAGCTAAGTGCCTGGAGAAAGGTGGGTTAAATTCAACGTAATCTGGAATGCTAAGGATTTACACAGTGAAAGACACTAATACAACATAAAACTAAGAGGCTTAATTTTAATTTTTCCTATTTAAAACAAAGGAAGAGATATTCCCTTTTTTCTGATTTTCAGAAGCTTATAAACCCTTTTAATGATTAAATAAAACGCCTCCACTTTTATAGCTCCAAATTTTTTTTCCTCAAGGATGTTACTTTGCAACCATTTGGATAAATTTGACATGTAGTTGTTAAGAAAAATAAGGTCATCTCCCAATGTCCTTGGAGGAGATGGGGCTGACTTATCATATGACAATAAATTTGAAAATCCACCTAGTCCTCAGGTGTATGAAAGAGTGAGATTTCCCTCTTTCTGGTTCCTTGTGGCACACACCACGTTCCGGTTTAATTATTATATAATATTGTAATTGCTTTCTTTCTCTTGTACCTTTATCTATGGAGAGGTTTTCTATGTTGGGAGGAAACTGTCTTTTAATTATGTTTCCTCAACAATATCTTGAAACTCAGAAAAGAGAACTTTATTATTATTATGTTTTATTATTATTATTACTATTATTATTATTATTATTATATCACCATGAGATATACAACTACGCCTCCCCCAGTATGCCTCTAGAGGAGGTACTTTCCCTTTTCCTCTGTATTTCTCTGTCTCTGTCTTTCTCTTTGTCTCTCTCCCTTCTTCTGTCTGTCTGTCTGTCTCTCTCTCTCTCTTCTCTTACACATTGTGACTTGCCCTGCAGATATTTAGGGTTTATCATGTAAATCTCTTTGTGTATATTCAATACTGAGTCTGTCATTAACATTTCCCACAATTAGTAGAATGCTGGTATATATTTATATCCCATTAATGAATGCAGTCATTCTACATCTGTCCTTTTCCTTCTGACTAATTTCACTCAGCATGATAATCTCCATGTCCATCCATTTGCAGGTAAATTTCATGACCTCATCGTTCATAAAAAAGAATTTCAAAAACAATTTATTGAAACTGTGGAAAAATACCCACACATTGTCATATCTGCAAAATAAAAAAAAACCATATTTTGTGAACCAGCCAATTGGCAGGTAAGACTGGGCTCAGATACATGGCGTGTTTTTGTGGGGAGGGAAAAGCATCTTTTCCTTCTAGCTATCTAGTTTTACTGTCTGGGAATCTGTTAGGAAAAGCAGATTTACAAAAGGAAAACAAACAAGCTTCTGAACACCACATTTCTCACACACCTGGAAAGAAACTCCAGGAGAAATGCACTTGAAGAGGTGCAAAAACAGGAATTTAAACGCCATCTTTATTAAAACAAAGAAAGATGGGAAAGGCCGGGCAAATTATGGAAGAGTCTTCCAGGACGTGCTGTAAATAGCACTGGAGAGACAGTACGGGACTGAGGCACTTGCCTAGGTCGCGCCTCCAGAGGCTGATGCCTAAGCTCCATCAGAACCTTCTCTGACAGAGCCGAGAAGGATCCCTGAATACCGCCAACCGACCCAAACCCTCCCACCACAAACGTTGTTGCTGTCCTTTACAAGTGAGGCAAATAGGAGCAAGCTCTTTTTTTTTCTTTTTGGGTTACACCCGGCAACGCTCAGGGGTTACTCCTGGCTTTTCACTCAGGAATTACTCCTGGCAGTGCTCAGGGGACCATATGGGATGCCGGGGATCAAATCCGGGTCGGCAGTGTTTGAGGCAAACGCGCTACCCGTGTGCTATCGCTCCGGCCGGGATCAAGCTTTTATGTAGATTTAAGTACCTTCTTACTCATAGTCTCTTCTGACATAGGGCCCTATTTCTTCCCAGTGCAGGAGGAAGACATTGTCACCAATGGCAATTACCTTAGAGGTAAGCATTTCCCTTACAAAAGGCTTATTTTATTCTGTCCTTGTAGAGCTACATTTGTATCTACTCTTTGTCAATTTCGTACTCTGCCAGAGGGAAATCAGGTTTTCCAGAGCCATATTTTAGGGCGGTACTTACTGGCTTCCTACATTTCCATGGTCACCTTGCAAGTGTCAGAACACTTGAATTTTGAGACAAGCTTCACCTCCTCAGTCCATTGGAATCAACAATTTTTTTTTCCCTCAGAGATTCCAGAACATGAGGTCAGGAACATTCCTCTGCATGTGGGTGGCTCCAAGAGTTCAGCTCAAGGTTTTGTGCTTACCCGGCAGGACAGCAATTATTTATTCTTGCCTAAGGGTGGAGGTGTCCTCTTTAGGGGCATTTCCCTTTCTGGATCATGAGCCATTTCAATGTACACTCAAATATAACCAAACTAAAAGGTGGTCTGGTGCTTCCATTTTTCATGCGGAGCAAACATCACTTCTTGAAGCTCTCTTCTCAGTGTCCCAAAGTCAGTTTTGGAAAATGTTGATTAGGGAGCCAGAGGGACCTCACTAGGAAGTCGGAACACTTGATGGGAATGCTAAGGAGAGTTGTTGGAGTTCTCCAGGAGGATGAAGCGTGACTTCAGGCACTGGTTACGTTCACCATCATCTAGAGCCCTGATTCCAAGATAGCTCTGTCAGGAGACCAAAGCACGAGGCTGGGCCCAGAGAAGCGGCTTCCGGTTCTGGAAGTGAGTGAATCCCAAATATGACCCAGGATGGAAAAGGGGAATATGCTAGTGGGGAAATCTTGAAGGAAGAAAAAGGCAGCTCATGAATTAGCCTGCCTCAGAAAACAGCGGTAGGTGTAGCGATGAGAAGGAACGGTTTTTTTTTTTTTTGAGTTTTCAGATCCAGAAATAGGGATTTCAAGGGTGCTCCATGCATGGGATCATCTGCTTCCAAGTTAGAAACTGAGCCTCCATTCTTGAGAGCTCTGAGAGAACATATGTGCACAGATGCCAAACACATCTATTCTAGACTGAACCAACATGTTCAGGGGAATGAAATTTTAAGGCCTCAAAAATAGAAGCAGTGGCTAGGAGAGGGAATGTTTGAATGCTTGGGGTTAGGATTATGAATCTTGAGCAGAGAAAAGACCCAGGGCTCACCATGCAGCTCCATCTATGCTGATTCATCTTAGCAAGGATTCAAATGAAGACTGACACATTCAACTTATTCTAGGCTCTTTTAGTGATAGTCAGTGATGATGCAATGGAGGAGAAGGAGGAGGAGGAGGACAAGAATGAGGATGAGGACGAGGAGGATGAGGAGGAGAACAAGGAGGATGAGGAGGAGGACGAGGAGGAGGAAGAAGAGGATGAGGATGAGGAGGACGAGGAGGAGGAGGAGGAAGAGGACAAGGATGAGGAGGATGAGGAGGAGGAGGACGAGGAGGGTGAAGAGGAGGAGGAGGAAGAGGAGAAGGAGGAGGATTAGGAGACGTTGAAGGAGAAAAGAAGGAGGAGAAAAAAAGGAGAACAAGAAGAAAAAGCATTTGTAAGAGGAAAGAGCTTAATGGACTTAATGCAAATGATCCCAACTCCTCATGAGCCTCAGACACTGCCAGAAGGGTCCCCAGCACAGAGCTCTGAGTAAGCTTTGAGTACCATCAAGTATGAATCCAAACTTAGAGCAAACAATTCTTGGAAATAAGCAAAATGTCAAGTATAAAATATTCAGGCTTGAATTCTTGCTGGTTACGAGCTGCATTTTCTGAAGGGAAGCAGAGGTGGACATAACAGAGCACACGACTGCTAAAGGCACCAGGGCTTTGTAAACTCATCCGGAAGGTCCCCACAGCCTATCATTAAAGTAGGCAGGGTAATAAGCCCCACTGCTCAGGATGTTGGTGCAGCTTTTCAGATGCTGTTCAAAGGGTTTGCTAACTAAACTCCGCTCTCACTAGACTTTCCTTTATTCATGTGGATGTCCTTCATGAAGGAAGATTTACATGTTAGTTTTTTCTGTAAATCATCCCTTCCAAAAAATGTGTTTTAACTTCTGACTTGTGAGGATTCCTCTTAAAGCTTCTAGGTAAAGATTAATGAGACTTCAAAGCTATGCACTTCTCATTCTGTTTACTTGGAGTCACATAATTCTTTTATTTGTAATCATTCTGGCCTTTGCTATTTTTGCTTGCTGTACTAGGTTCCACTCTTTATTAATAAGTATTTGAAGCTAGTAATTTATGCTAATGAATTTTAAATGTCAGGAAGGTGGGACATACTTAAAGAAGGTTCCAAAGCAGTGATTGAGTGTCAGTGTTATATCAATATTCATGAAGATCTACGATCATGTTCTTGGAGTTTATAATTTTTATAGCAATCCAACATATTACGACTGTTGAATATGAGCTTTGCTTATTACTTAACAAACTCTTTTCTTTCTAAATCAAAACCTCAATACATTGAGAAAAATACATATTTTATCATTTCTTGTGTTATAAAGACTTTTGAAAAATGAATGTTCTGAGGATTGCAAACCTTAGTTTTTGCTTAATGGAAAAAGGAAAATATAACAAGTACAGAAAGATTGAGCAAAGTTATGAGATTTTAAAATTAATTTTAGTTGATTATTTTTCTTCATTTCTGTTAAGAAAATTCATAGAAGAGCCAAAAGAGTAAAAGACGCAGGTGTTAAATCCTGATTCCAACCCTTGCTAACAGTTACAGCTGTTTACTGAGCTCAGCTGGTAAGCACTTGCCTTATAAGCAGCAGAACCCAGTTTGAACCCTCACACTAAAGATGGCCTTTCCAGAAGTGCTCTCTGAGCACACAGTCATGAGTAAGCCCTGAGCAGCACAGGGTGTGGTCTCTCCCCCACCAAAAACAAAATATGCAGTTCATTATAACTGCCAGAATCATTCCACTATTGGTAGGTGCTGGAGCCCTCCACCATTTCTGGTAAGTTATTTTGAGCTTTTTCACACTCTACAATTGGTCACTATTAAAGTATCAGAATAAATTCTATATGTGTGTCAGGGTTGCTCTTGAATGCTGACTTATGCAAGCATGTAGTGCTGTTTAATCAAGAAAACTGACAGGACTTGGGATTATTTTGCATGCGTGGAGCTAAGAAAAGGGAAATATCCAGAGAAATTTGTTAAAGGCAAAAAAATGTGGGGCTGGAGCAGTAGTACAGCCGGTAGGGTGTTTGCCTTGCACACGGCTGAGCAAGGTTTGATTTCCACCATGCGCTATGGCTCCCAAAGCACTTCCAGGAGTAATTCCTGAGTGTAGAACCAGGAGTAACCACAGAGCATTACCAGGTGTGAGTAAAAAAAAATGTTTGTGCTAACCCATATTGTTTATACATATTTTTCCCTTGGCAAAAGTACCGCCCTCAGGGACTGGAGTGATAGCACAGTGGGTAGGGCATTTACCTTGCACACAGCCCACCTGGGTTCAATTCCTGGCATCCCAGATGGCCTCCCTAAGCACCTCTAGGAGAGATTCCTGAGTACAGAGCCAGGAGAAACCCCTGAGCATCACCTGCTGTGACCCAAAAACAAACAAATAGATAGATAGATAAATATCACCCACAGTGAAAGTTTTATTTATGTATTTATTTATTTATTTATTTATTTATTTATTTGCTTTTTTGGGTCACACCCGGCAATGCTCAGGGGTTTCTCCTGGCTCTGCACTCAGGAATCACTCCTGGCGGCTCAGGGGACCATAAATAGTGAAAGTTTTTTTAAGTGATCCACCTAATACGGTGTAATTTGGTTGTCATTCTCCAGAGACTATTTTAAGCAACTTTAAATAGAGTGCAGGATGAAAATAAAGGGGCTAACAGTCTCAACTGTCTAAGGCTTTCTCTATTCTATTTGTTTTCCATCGTTTTAATCTTGATGTTGGCTATCAGATGGAGAGGTGAATAAATTTCAGACCAAGGTAAATGTGGAGGTAGCTGAGGATATTAGGGGAGCTTTGAGAAATGTTGCTGTCCGACCTCTAATTTTCAGGAGAGGAAATTTAGAGCCGAGAGATTAAGTGACTCAGCTGAGGGCTGATATTACTAGCAGAGCTGGAACTCAACTGCAGACCCCAGGACTCATAAGCAGCCCCTTTCATCTTCAAGACAACATCCAGTAAATGTCCCAGAAAATCGCTTGCTGTACAGATTAAAAAAAATTTAAATCATGTCCTCATTAAAGGAAAACTACAAGTTAAAATGAGAAAAGAAGGGCCAAAGTTGGTTTACATTTTTTTTACAAAGTCACCAAAAAGATTTCTTTTAAAAAATAAATATATGATTATTTAACTACCATCTAAAACATATCAAAAATTTTGGGCACGGTAATAAACAGTATCAAGGCTTCTGGGAAATGCCTCCACTCCCCCACAGGTGTGTGTGTGTGATTCTTGCGTCTCCACGGACCCCAAGCTGTCCCAGGGAAGAGCGGAAACTCCATCAACGGGAACCAAGGGAAACTGCCTTGGTTTCAACCCGAGTGAACCTTGGGCCCTGCCCTTCTGGGAACATCCCAAAACTCAAAACCGCGCGGACGGTAGCGCATCCGCATGACCCTCTCACTACCTACCTTGCATGAGGTACCAGTAAACCTTGGTTCCTATATCATTGCCACCCACCCAAACTCTGCAAACAGACCAGACACCTACTAACTGTACAATCTAGTCACCCAAGAACTCACATTTGCAACCTACAATAGTCATAATGGTAAAGCAACGCAAAATTCCATCATGCTCTGTGAGTGAAGTCACTGGGCCAGATGAGTCTAGCAATACCAATGAGTTGTATAACCTCTCTGAAAAAGAATTTCGGAAAGAACTGTTAAGGATTCAAAAGGAATTCAAAGAAGCAATGGAATGCAAAATCAATAAAATACAAGAGTACATGATAGAAGAAGTGAGGAAAATGCAAAGGGAAATGACAGATATTAAAAATGAGGTAAATGAGGTAAAAAAGCACAGTGGAAGGCCATCATAGCAGAATAATAGCTACTGAAGAAAGAATTAGTGATCTCGAAGACGAGTTCCAAAGATTCTCTACACAACACCACAAGATAGAAAAAAAGGCTCACAATTACCGAACAGACAACAAGAGATAATCGGGATGAAGCCAGAAGAAACAACATACGGATCATTGGGGTCCCAGAAGGGCAAGAAGAAAACCCTGATGAAGAAGAAACTGTCAAAGCCATCATTGCTGAAAAGTTCCCGGAACTAAAGAATGCTTGCCTCAAGATCCAAGAGGCCCGTAGGATACCAGCTAAAAAGAAACCCCAACAAGAATACTCCAAGACACATCTTAATAAAAATGACAAAAACTATAGATAGGGATAGAATACTGAAAGCAGCAAGATCAAAGAAGGAAATCACATACAAAGGAACATCTCTAAGATTTACAGCAGACTTCTCTGATGAAACACTCCGAGCCCGAAAACAATGGTGGGATATTGCGAAAAGGCTCAATGAACTGCAAGGCTTCATCTTTATCCGGCCAGGCTCACATTCAGATATGAAGGAAAGATACACAACTTCATGGATAAGCAACAACTCAGGAACTTCATGGACTCCAAACCAACTTTAAAAGAAGGACTGAAGGGACTACTGTAATGCGACCAAACCCATAAGCACAACAAACACAAAAAGAAAGATGGCACAAAATCCAATGACAATAATCTCTCTCAATGTCAATGGTCTAAATGCACCAATTAAGAGACACAGAGTGACAAAATGGATTAAAAATTGAACCCAACATTCTGCTGTCTACAAGAAACGCATCTGAATATGCAGAACAAACACAGACTCAGAGTCAAAGGTTGGAAGACCATTCTCCATGCAAACAACTCCTCCAAAAAGGCTGGTGTGGCCATATTAGTATCAGGTAATATAGACTTCAGGCTGAAAAAGGTTAGAAGGGACAACGAAGGCCACTTCTTATTAATTAAGGGGTATGTACACCAGGAAGAAATTACACTACTAAACATATATGCACCCAACGAGGGGTCAGCAAAATACATAAAACAACTGCTAAGAGACCTCAAAGAAGACATTGACAGTAGCACAATAGTAGTTGGAGACTTCAACACTGCTCTATCAACGATGGATAGATCAACAAGACTGAAACTCACCAAGGAAATATTGGCCCTGAAGGAAGAAATGGAAGAAAGAGAGCTAGTGGATATATACAGGGCTTTTCATGCCAAAAAAGCTGAATACACATTTTTCTCTAGTGCACATGGAACATTCTCCAAGATAGACCACATGCTGAGCCACAAAGCATACCTCAATAAAATAAAAAAGATAGAAATTGTGTCAGCTATCTTTTCAGACCATGATGCACTGAAAATGGAAGTTAACCGTACACAGAAACAGGGAGTCAAACCAAACACCTGGAAACTGAACAACTCACTCCTGAACAACAAATGGGTCATAGAAGAAATCAAACAGGAAATCCAAAGATTTCTGGAAACAAATGAAAATGAAGACACTAATTATAAGAACTTGTGGGACACGGCAAAAGCCGTGTTAAGAGGGAAGTTTAATAAACAGTATCAAATGATGAGAAACCCTGGGGCCGTAGAGATAGTACAGTGGGGAGGGCATTTGCTTTGCATGCCACCCCCACCTACTGGGGTTCAATCCTCAGCGTCCCATATGGTCCCCGAGCACTGCCAGGAGTAATTCCTGAGTGCAGAGCCAGGAGTAACCCCTGAGTATTGCTGAGTGTGACCCAAAAAGCAAATTAAAAAAATTGATGAGAAACCCTTGCCCCTAGATTACAGAACTGAGATCACTATGTAGTGTGGGGAGAACACGGGTGGGGAACAAAGCCATAAACAGGAAGTTACAGGACAGTATGAAGGGTCTTAGGTATTTCGGTGGTGCTGAGTCACAGCAACTATGTGGCAAGACCATAATCATAAACACCTTGCAAACCTATCATCTAAAGAAACATCTCATCCACAAGAAAAAAAAAAACGTTTTTTAATTTAATTTAATTTAATTTAATTTAATTTTTTTGCCTTTTTGGGTCACACCCGGCAATTCTCAGGAGCTACTCCTGGCTCTGCACTCAGGAATTACTCCTGGCGGTGCTCAGGGGACCATATGGGATGCCGGAGATCGAACCCAGGCCGGCAGAGGCCGGCCGGCGTGCTAGGCAAACGCCTCTACCCGCTGGGCTATCGCTCTCGGCCCCACAGTTTTTAATTTTAAAGGTATGTGTCGGGAACGCCGCCGGGGTCCCCGACAGTGTCAGGACAGAGGTTGTCTTCTACCTCCGAGGACGCTGGGAGAACAGATGAAAACTCACGAGTCCGGTGCAGCTCCAAAAATGGCTTTTAATAGTAAAAAAGCTCTTCCACAGCAATCCAATATAATGAACAAACTCTAGCTCTGGTCCGAACTTAGACCATACAAAAGAGCCTAAGTCTCCCACCAAAGAGAGAGGATGTCACCCAAGCTGAGTCCTACCCAGAAGGAGCAAAAGGCCAAAGAGCAAAAGGCCAAAGCCAAAAGCCAAAAGCCACAGGAGCCAAAAAGCTGAAGGCTGAGGGAACCAAAAGGCAAAAGGTGAAGGGGCCTCAAGTCAGCCCCTTATATACACCAAAGTAATCCAATCGGGAGGTTGTCATGCCAACAAAGAACCCTAAACAGAGTGTAGCGCCACACCCTATTGCAGGTATAAACAAAGGTTACACCAAGGACTAATCCCGAGATTATCTCTTATGTAAAACACTAGAGAGAGAGGGGGCTGATATAAAGTAATACATCTTAACTTCATGAGCTTCATGTAATCTAGATGGTACCCACAAGGTCCTTATTATTATCTGCACCAGGGTGATTCTGAGTATCTTGTTCTCATGTACTGAAAGGGTCATACTCGCCTGCTTAGAGCAAACTAGTATGATCCTTCCTATAGTCTTCCTTTAGTCTCAGTGTAGCCAGGGTGGTAGTCTCCTGGTAAATTCTAACTGTCCCACGTTGGGTGCAGTGGGTACAAAGAGGAGCTGTGCCCAATCTAGAAAACATAGAAGTCTTAGTAGATGTATAAGTCAGAAGTTATTCAATCAAGGTGACTTCTGTAATGCCACACCCTCTAGCAGTGTTTACATAGAAGAGAGATCTCATTAGAATGAACATTGGCTTAAATAAGATTAAGCTGGGAGTGAGCAAAACAACAAAACTCCCAGATTAGCTAAACATGTCCTCCAACAGGTATGTTTGTAGCAAGGTAACTTGACTACTTTTATTCAGGGTAATTCTTCTCAGGAGACTTTTACTCGAGATAATCAGATTACTTTCTCACACTCCTGAAATATGAGTCAGCACTTCTTAAATTTATTTAGAAGATTTGATTGTTTCTTATTTCTATGACAATCAGTTAAGTTAATGCTGTGTTCAAGATGATGAGATTCGATAAGAGAAGCTAAAAGATTCTATCTCAACAAATTTAGAGTCAATGAGCCAAGGGAAGGAATGTTGAAGAGAGGGTAGATAACATTTTTAATAATCAAGCTGGTTTTAAAGATTGAGTTTAAAAAATTCTAAATATCATGTCTGACTCCCTCATGCTGTGATATTTTCATGCAATCGGTAGAATCACATTTAATAAGTCTTCCTGCTTAGATAAAGGAAAGCCAAGATAAAGTTCATTTCTCCCTCTCATCTTTTCTAGTACAACAAAGAGGACCATACAGGTAAAAGAAAATCTTCAGGAAAAAATTTAAAGTAACATTCTAATATTGGGGGAAAGGATTATGATTAGTTTTGCACTGGAAAAGGCATATTGAATTTAGACATAATATTTGAAAGAAAAACCAACCTAACTGAATTGGATTATTTTAATGGATCCTATTTTCTCAGACTCTGTCTCCATGGCAACCAAGACATGGTATCCGTACTCTTTCCATTCATAAAGAGGGAAATAAACAGCCTAAGTTTGTATGTCCTGATACGATTCTATCACAGCTAATAAATTGCCAGATGATGGAGACATATTAGCAAACCTTATTTTGTTTTGTTTTTGAAACAGAGCCCAATCACAAGAAAAATATAAGAATATGTTATCAAAACACAGAAACGAAAACTCAGCAACACAGAGAGGGTTGCATTACGTCATCCAGGACAGGGTTAGTCTGTGAACTTGACCCCAGGCCAGTTGACTATAAAAGTAAAGGACATTTTTCTAGGCTTCTGCTATGCTTTATATTCCCTGATCCATCTATGAAGATCATTTTTTTCAAAGGGATCCCAGACCCAAGCAAATCAAGATCTAAAGACCAAAGATACTCTAAACAGAAAGCCCAATCAATAACAAGTATGTGCATTTCGAAGATAGATATGACTGAATGCAGCTACTGGATAACTTGTCATTCCTTCATCAAACATTTGCTGCGTGGCTATAGGTGCCAGTCACCGTAAAGTTCAGAGGACATTAGATGTGAATGAGACCGTCGTGGCTAACACAAAAATTCTCCTTAGTATCTATATATGTGAAAACCACTAGACCCAAAACTACAACATGGGACCTGACTACAACAATTAAACATAAAAGTGTGTCTGTCAAGGAGACAGAGGGGGAGGTCAGAGGAGGTCTGGGTTCAATAGGGGGGAAACCCATGGTGATGGGATGGGAAATAGGACCATTGTATGCCTGAAAACTTATTTTAAACAAGTATGTACATCATGATATATAAACTTAAAAAGCAGATGGTAGAGCCTGGCAAGCTACCCGTGTTGTATTCGATATGCCAAAAACAGTAACAATTATAGACCTCATTCCCATGACTTGAACAAATTGGTTTGAGACTCTTCATGTTCCTGGAGTGAGCAGAGGTCCTTGGCTATACTAGCATGCGACAGGCATGAATGGAGACGCTACTGGCGCCTATTCCATCAAATCGATGAACAACAGGAAGACAGCGATACAAGTGAAACTTAAAAAGTGATTTAGACCGCCGGGTAATTCCTGAGTGCAGAGCCCAGAGGAAAAAAAAAAAAAAAAAAAAAAAAGTGATTTAAGTACTTTAAAATAAAAAATTTTCCTCTTGCATAAAATCTTGGCATTCCTAATTTTATATTAATTGCAGAATTGGTCATTAATATTCACCCATAGTGGATAGTATATATTACTTAAGGTATTATAAGGACGTATGGAGATGTTACTGGTGCCCGCTTGAGCAAATCGATGAACAGGAAGACAAGTGATACAAGTGATTATAATACCCTAAGTTTCTTGCAAACAACTGGAACAAAATAAGGAATAATTAAATGTATGTAAGATTTCCAGGAAATTATCAGGATGAAACTAATAAACAGCTTCCAATTTATCTCTGAGATGAAAATCATCAGAACACAAAGTGGCCAATTTTAGATCATGAAAAAAAATGAAACATAGGGCCAGAGCAACAGTACCATGGATAGTGTGTTTGCCTTACATGCGACTGACCTGGGATCAATCCCCAGCACCCATATGGTTCTCTAAGTTCACCAGGAATGATCCTTGAGTACAGACCCAGGAGTAAGTCCTGAGCACTGCTGGGTGTGGCCCAAAAAAGAAAAAAGAAAACAGTGCAATGTAAAATTGTTTAAATAAAAAGAAATAGAATCAGTTTTCAGAAATACCTGATCAGTTTTCAGAAATAAATTTCATGTATTTATTTATCTTTCTACAAAGGGAGAGAAAAAATTGTTAAGTCATCTCATATTTATTTCTTTTTTGTTTTGGTTTTTGGATCACATCCAATAGTGCTCAGGACTTACTCACGACTCATGCTCAGGGATCACTCCTGCAATCCTGGGATTACATGGAACATTAGGGCTGGAACCCAGGTCAGGTACCTGAAAGACAAATGCCCTACCCACTGTGCTATCATTCTGGCCCCAATTTTCTTTTCAATTAATATAGATTTAGTTATTTTTTATAATTTTTATTTCTGGGAAGTTTTGTGATATTAAATTGTTTAAAATAATAACTCTTAAAACCAAGGCTAAACTTACTAAAGAATCGACAGCAAAATCAATATACAAAATGTTTATTTTATTAACATGTCTTCATTTTCTAGGCAGATTATTCAACTTACAGTCTAAAATGCTGGCCACAGTCTTAAGAAAACTTTGTTCTTTTAGAGAAAAACAAAAGTTTAAGTCTGGTTTTACTCAAGTACACTACAGATATTAAAACTTATTCTAAAAATCCTTCTGACAATTTATTCAATTCTATTCAGCTTGACCACACATTTCTTTCCCTAAGTTTTCTTCCCTACAAATCTTCACTGTTTCCCCTATATTCACATTTTGTCCTATAACTTTTTTCATCCATTCCACAAATGGCCAACTTCATTTAAAAAGGGAATTCCTTCTACGTTCTCACAAAAAGTATTTCCATTCATTCCATCTTCCTTTACTCGATTCCATTACATATCTCTAAAATTTCAAGTTATACTAAAAATCCCAGATACCAATAATTGCTAGCAATTTTTATCATTTGATAAAATTAGTGAGTGGGGACCTGGATGAAAGGGTTGTTCCTGCTCCATACTCAGGAACAGCCCCAGAGCACTGCTCCGTATGTCCAAAGCCTCCGCCCGTGCTCAATTTGTAATTTCCATTAAAATTTCAGACACCTGCATCAGTTTCCAAAAATATATGTAATGTTAGGAAGTAAAGTGATATGGTACCTTTGAATAACAGGATTGTAAAGTGTACCTAAAATGTACCTAAAATTGTATAGTACCTAAAAGTGAGAGAGTAGAAGGAGGAGGAGGAGAGGAGAAAGAGAAGTAGAGTCTGCCATAGAGGGAGGCAGTGGGGACAGAGGTGATGGTAGTAGGGAAACTAGGGGCTTTGGGAGCAGGGAATGTGCACTGGTGGAGGGATGGGTGCTGGAACACTGTATAACTGAAACTCAATCATGAACAACTTTTAACTGTATCTTATGGTGATTCCATTAAAAAATTTTAAATTAAAAGTAAGTTAAATATAGATATATGTATTGCCAATATTTATGAAAATACAAAGAGCTTTCTTTAATATTAAAAAATTATTTCTCTATTTCTTCAAGAGATTTCCCTAATGTTTCTGAAATTGTGCCTTCATTTATAAGACAAAGACAGTCTAAGTCATGCCACTGGGGTTGTGTTCTATAAATGTTTGGTATGTGAAATCCTTCATCTGTTTAGCAATTCTGAAGGCAAGGCCAGGTCTTGAGATGGCAATAACAGCAAAAATAACACTTCACACTACACAAAGATCATGATTTCCCCTACACAATGATCACAAAAGACAGATGAAAGGCGGCAGCAGGCACAGAGGCAATGCTGGGATCACCTGCCTTACTCTGTAGAGTTCATCAATGCTAACTAGCCCATTCTACTCATTTTCTTTAAAGCTGGGATTTTTGAACTGACAAATTTCAACATTAAAACGCCTCTAGTGGCCTCTGACATCTTAGAAGCATTTTTAGAGTTACTTAAAGACTCAGTGTATATTAACAGTTTTTATCTAAGCCGAGGATACTGCAGAGTCAAAACATCTTCTAAAATTCATGATTTTTGACTTTCAAGATTTCCTTCTTAAAACAACAGACAAGATAGAGTCTGAGTGTCACAACACATAAAGCTGTGAGCCAAGCCTGAAACCTCTCCAAAACCTGGGATTCACAAACGGAAAACCACTGCTTATACTAAATAACATGAAAGAAACTCAGTATGTGAGAAAATAATGGCAATAAAGTCTCTAAAAGACTGAAGGAAATGCATAAACTAATAAAGTAACAGCCAACCTGTACCAAAGGTGTGGAAGGTCATGGGATAGGTAAGACTCATCAGATTTGAACAGCTTTCAACTTTCCAGGGTTCCCACTGGGTGGTAAAAGTACTTTTACAGATCATAATGTCCCTTTTTTTTTCTTTTTCTTTTTCTTTTTTTTTTTTTTTTTTGCTTTTTTGGGTCACACCCGGCGATGCTCAGGGGTTACTCCTGGCTCTTCACTCAGGAATTACTCCTGGCGGTGCTGGGGGGACCATATGGGATGCCGGGATCGAACCCAGGCTGGCACAGGCCGGCCGCGTGCAAGGCAAACGCCCTACCCACTGAGGCTATCGCCTGGCCCCATAATGTCCCTTTTGCAGTGTGATTTGGGGTGGAGGAGTGTAGAGGGATTGAGTCACATCCCGCTGTTCCCAGAGTTTATTTCGGGTTCTGTGCTCCAGGATCTCTCCTAGAGGTGCTCAGGAGAACTATGCAGTGGTCAAATTAGGGCTGGCCTTGTGTGAGACATTTGACAAATTAAAAAAAAAAAAAGTTTGAATTTACAGATTCTGAATGAAAGTCACAACTCTTCCCACTTTCAACACCCCCCCCCCCACACACACAAGTGCCAACAGATAGATTGTTCCACGCCATTATGAAATGGAACCCAGATAGAAGGAAAGAGAGCTCTTAGAAACACACCCCCAAGGTGAATTTCCCCTACTTATACTCAGAGAAGTGATCACACACACACACACACACACACACACACACACACACTTAACCTCCAGCTATTTCTTGGCCTGTTGGGAGTGATGAGTTGGCACTGGAACATTGAAAGAGATGGGACAGTCCCCAAGGCAAAGAGAGTCCTATTGGTCATGAGGTTTTCTCAGCTCTTTCCAGAGACTCCAGTGTCAGCTCACAGCAGGAATTGAAATCACTCCACTCCTAACTGGCATGCCAAACTATAGCCACAAAAGTCTCGATGCCTTTTTGTGCACCAATCTATGGAGGGACATGGTGACAAGTCAAGAGTAATAACTGGCCAACAGGTTGGAAGATGGTAGACTCACCCATGAAGTAACTTTTCTCTGCACTGGCAAAAAGCAAATTGGATTTTATAGGAAAAAAGTAAGAAGGGCGGGTTGTGGGCTGGGATATAGTTGTGGGCACCAGAGTGATCAAAAGTTTTCTCCTGAGGCTGTCCACCATGACTGAAAATCTAAATGAAGGGTTTTGAGTAAGGGTTCAATCTGAACTTATCTTAGACTTTTGGAGGAAGGACAAGCTAAGAGCTTGCTGATTTTAAATTTTCAATTTAGCTCTTAATTTCCTTTGAGCAATTTTGATTTATTGATAATTTTTATCATGAAAAGAAATTGAGTTCAGTCAATTCTCTTGGAAAGTATCAGGTGAGATAATGTCTAATTTTTATTTTATATTTTATTAAGAAGGTCTGTTATATAACTATTTAGAGTTGGTGAACCAAACTTGGAATACTGAAATAATTCTTGCTTGACACAGTATATAATTCTTTTCTTTATGTTGCTGGAATATGTTTGCTAATACTTTATTGATGGTTTTATGCCTTTATGTTCATTAGAAATTGATCTGACTTTCCTTTTTTGCAAAGTCTTGGTCTAGGTATAATATCAGAGTAAAACTGGTTTCACATAATGAACTTAACTTCTCTTGTTCTTCCACTTCCTTGATTGCTGTCTATAAGTTTGCTAGTTCTTTTTTATAATATTTATTTATTTATTTATTTAGGTTTTCTGGCCACACCCAACAATGTTTAGGAGCAACTCCTGGTTTGCACTAAGAAATCACTTCTCACAGTTCTCAATGAACCACATAGGATAACAGGAATCAAACCAGGGTCAACCTCATATAAGGCAAGTGTTTTTCCCACTGTACTATTTCTCCAGCCCAAGTTTGCTAGTTCTGCTATAAATGTTGAAAATTCAAGAGAAATTTTTTACTTTATTGGTAGAATTGAAGCTTAGAAATGGCATTTGATTCTTTCATTTTTAATATAATTTTGATCTCTTTATTGTTACTTTCTTAACATAGTTATATGATTGCCAACAGGACACTATAGGAAGGAACTTGAGGAAAAGTTAGTGCCTATCTACAGCCAGGTCCTAGGTTTGTTGTCTATTCTCACGAAAAATGATTTCAGAATATGAAGACTGAAATCAACAGTCTTATTTGCGTGAGTGAGTGAGAAAATTAGAGGCCTGTGAGGCAAAGGAAAGAAACCATCAGCACAAGTTAGAATTTGTGGTTAACTGCAAAATAGGTGAGACTACACCCAATCATGAACAACTATATAACTGTGTATCTCATGGTGATTCAATGAAAAAGGGGAAAATAAATGTTAAAAAATCTGAAATGGTAATTGAGCATTGCAACCCTTTCTGGGGTTGTAAGAAGTTACGCACCCATATTATAAGTCTGTGGGTGACCACGAAATATAGTACATAGAGTTTGCTTTTGCAAAACTGATTTATAGGCCTTCTCCAAGATGTCCAGGCTTTAGGCTTTGTGTGCAAATGAAAGTCTGTTGCTACGGTGTTGCCAAGGAAGAAGGACTTTGAGCTATGTTTGTCTTCTTCAAAGTCTTATTAGGCTTTTTGTTCCTGCGAATCCTCTCCTGAGGGGTCCAGGCCAAGGGTTTGGGCTTGACCTCCTTAGTCTAGAGATGCAAGTTGGTAGTAGTGTGATTTGGTCCTTTGTAGATCCACCTTGCTTTCATGTCTTCTTGAAATTCATTGCCAAGAGGTTCCCATGCCCCGACTACCCACTTCAGTACTTTCCTCTTTAGTTACATGCTCACATCTGTGGATATATTTTTGATGGCTCTTCTGGAAGTTTTTTTTCTCCCATTAAATCTCATTTCTGGTCACTCTCAGTCATGCTGAATATTGCATTGCCTGCTTTTGTCCCCCCGTATATGAACTATATGTACTTGTCGCTTTGCAAATCTTAATTTCACTGGAAACTGGGCATTTTACAAAGCTTGATATAGTAATTCCAGGTACCACACTTTCCTCTCCAGGGAAGTCATTTTTATTTTGTCAAATTGGCCCTCTGGATTATCTCATTGAAGACTTCTTCTTTCTTCTTCCAAAGTGTTAAAACTCTTATGTCGCCTCTTCAGCGTATCAGCAAGGCATCCCTAGGGTCTAGCCTAAGTTCCAGCTTTTTTTTTTCTTTTTGACTTTTTGGGTCATGCCCAACAATGTTCCAGGGGTAACTCCTGACTCTGCACTCAGGAATTACTCCTGACGGTGCTCTGGGGCCCATATGGGGATGCTAAGGCTTGAACCAGGTAGGCCACATGCAAGGCAAATGCCCTCCCTGCTGTGCTATCACTCCAGCCCCTCCAGCTTCTTAAACTGTGGTCACAGTCCCCATGCAGTTATATAACTGAATGTGGGGGTCATAAAAATTACAAATGTGCTTTTAAATAGATGTTTTATGACTTTTGTAAGTAGTTTTTATTTACATAACTATTTTTTTTTTTGCTTTTTGGGTCACACCCAGCGATGCTCAGGGGTTACACCTGGCTCTGCACTCAGGAATCACTCCTGGCATTGCTCGGGGACCATATGGGATGCCGGGATCGAACCCGGGCCGGCACGGGCCGGCCGCGCTGCAAGGCAAACGCCCTACCGGCTGGGCTATCGCCTCCAGCCCTACATAACTATTTTATATGCCTATATATCTGGGATGCCATAGCAATTTATCAAGGGGCTGGAGACATAGTACAGCAGGTACAGTACTATCCTTAGATGCCGCTGACCTGGACGTAGTCCCTGGAAGTTCCAGTCCAGAGCACCTCCAGAGTGACTTTCTTTTTTTTTTTTAAACACAGAACCAGGAGAAATCCCTGGGCATCTCTGAGTTTTAACCCCAAAACCAAACCAAACAGAAGAAGTTTTCAATAAAAAAGCGACCACAAGGGACCAGAGAAATAGTATATCAGGTAAGCAAAACCCTTGCACACGGCAAACCCCGTTTGATCCCTAGCACTGCCTATGGCCCCCTGAACTCTACCAGGAGTGACCCCTGAGCACAGAGATAGGAGTTACCCTGAAAACGAAAATGGGCATCATGAGTGCAAAAAAGTTTAATAATCCCTGCCCTCAGGTCCCTGAGATGCACTGTAGAAATAGACATGTTCTCTTTCTCACCCTGATCACACCTAGACAGAGCTCAGGAGTGACAAGTGGACACAAAGGTCAGTTTTCTGAGGGACTCCTGTACTCTGGAAGTTGAGTACTTGGTAGACGGGGTGGGGGGGGGAAAGGAACCTTGAGCTTCCTTTCTTCACCAAGTCACACCCCGTGAGCCTTCCCTGGCCCATTTAGCCTGCCAGGCCACAACCTGGCTTCCATTCTATCTGGACCCCTTTCCTGTAGGAAGCGGGAGCAAGGCGGCCCTCATTTATGGATCGGGCATACCCAGGGCTCAGCCTCAACTATAGACAGCTGAAGCAGAATGAGCCATGCTGAAGGTTCCTCCTGGGAAGAAACCCTTCAGCTGGGGTCTGGGGAGACAGAGATCCCATCTTCATGGCTGCAGAAGTCAGCTGTGACGTCTCTCTCATAAGCTGGAGAAGGAAACACCAGAGGCTGTGTTTAGATATTATACTCTCGGCTCTCTTCCCAAATCTTTGTAGAATTACTTGAAACGTGATTTCTCCCTTTGCCGCTTCCCCTATAGGAACATTTTAAGAGGGCTTCTTTTCAGAAACAATTGTCACTTGCTTTTTGGGGGAAGCAAATCAACAGAGCTCCTCCCATACAATGCAACAAACCTTTTTAATGGATGTTGTCCTTGTTAGTTAGCTTACAGTAGAGTAGCTAAGAAAGCTTTGCTGCTGACTCATTAATATTAATGGCGGGAGATCCTGAATTGATCATGGCAAGATGCTGGTGAGGAAGCCATCTGGTGCGAGTTTGTCAGTGATGGGATGGCGACGGAATTTTAGAGGAACAAATGATTAAACATATAAAACAACCTGTGGCTGTTTTAGATGAACATCAAAGAAACTATGAACCAGTTAGTCTTTTATCTATCATAAGCAGCCTGGAAAACAGGATTTTAATTCAAGCTTGGCTAGATATGAAATAGTTGATTAAGTGTGATCTGAGTTTTAAAAAGCTCAACACATGAAAATCTCTAATCATTAGCAATAATCACGTTACGCTTATGGTGAGGAAAATAAGGTGTTGCCAAATCTTAGACTGATTCTGCACTCTGGAAGGTATTTCAGACTGTCTCAACTCTTCCAGAGGAGCACAGGGAAGTGCTCTGTAAATATTAAAAACACAAAGTGGGTTGCAAACACTATTTCTTTTGCATTCAAGAACTACCACTAAGTTTTAATGGAAGCATCTATGTTTCCTAAAGATTCTTCAGAAGAGAATTAGCATATGCTCAAATACATATGTAGGTTTTGACTTTGTACTACAGGGTTTTTAAAAATCATTTCCTTGATCTTTTATATATTCTAAGTTGAATATACAGAAACAGCAAATGATAGGCATTTAGTTCATTGGCTTAAAATTGATTTCTCACTCCACTCCCAGTGTTAGTTGAAGTTCACGTTCCCCTCACATTTGCACAGAGAGAGTCAGCATGTATTTAGTGACTTTAACATGATTTTGTCAATCACACTTGGGGCTGAAACAATAGTACAGCTGGTAGAATATTTGCCTTGCACACAGCCAACCTGGATTCAATCTCTGGCATCCCATATGGCTCTACTGAGTACTTCCAGGAGTAATTCCTGAGTGCAGAGCCACATTGGGAGAGCCAATAACCCCTGAGCATCGCCAAATGTGGCCCCCAAATATTTTTTTTAAAAAATCACACTTTAGGTTCTTCCTCTGAATTTATAAATGTGTGTTAGTTTTTCTACAGATAAAGAAAGCAATAATAAAAAAGAAAGCAATAGTAACGCAAGAAAACACAGCTACTGTAATAATGGCTTAACAGGTTTGTGCATTTATAATTACAACAGAAAGGTGAGGTGTGAAGATGTTAAGTAACTTGTCTAAGGTGACACGGTTGGCAAATGGCAGAGCTGGAGTGGGAAGATCTGGAGATCACTGCAATATATACCACCTCCCAATATATATCACCTCCCAATCTATATCACCTCCCAATCTATACCACCTCCCAATATATACCACCTCCCAATATATATCACCTCCCAATCTATACCACCTCCCAATATATATCACCTCTCAATCTATACCACCTCCCAATCTATACCACCTCCCAATATATACCACTTCCCAATATATATCACCTCCCAATCTGTACCACCTCCAAATTTATACCACTTCCCAATATATACCACATCCCAATATATACCACCTCCCAATCTGTACCACCTCTTCCAATATATATAACCTTCCAATCTATACCACCTCCCAATATATACCACCTTCCCCGAGGGTCAGAAGAATAAGTGGTCAGTGGAGTGATCTAAATAGTCCGATGTATTTAGGGCTACTGCTCTCTGTTTCTTTTGGTCTGCTCTCAAGTGAGGGTCAGTGTATGCCTCTAGGTATGTAAGAAGTGTGTTACTGTAATTGATGAGCAGTTTCAGTGAGCAGAAGAAAGTAATATGCTGGACTCATAATGAAATACTTGCATGGAATTAGCTTTTCCAAATGGTTTAAGGACTAGAGCTGGACTGATAAATGGAACTAGATATCTAGGCAGTTATGCACAAAAAAACCAAATATCTATTTCAAAGACTCAATACATTTGTGGAGACTTTGGTGTTTTTACTCAAAAGTAACTTTTTACACCAGTCAGTCAGATAACCTGGAGTTATTTTCCACATTGACATCAATAACAAAAATCTGTAACTCTGCTCCAATGCAAGTATCATTCTCCCTATCAAAATTCCTCATTTCTGATTCAAAGCCAGGCAATCCCAAAATGAGCTGTGTGAGAGTCTGAGCCTAATCAAAGAGATTATCATGCTGTGCAATGAATTTGTCAATCATCTATCAAGTAGTAGTGTTTCTAGCTAAGAAAAGGCTCATTTGTGAGCATTTGGAGTACATGCCTGGAGTCTAGTCTAACCTGAAATAATTTCCCCATGCAATTTAATTAACCATTAGCTTTCTGAAGAACAAGGATGGTCTTGCATGTTATTGTGTGCCTCTTGTGTCTGACACAAAGCAAGCAACCAAGAAATATTTATTTACTTGATTTAACTCACTAGTCATAGACAAACATTCAAATCCATCTCATGTAACTGGTATATATGTATGTTGAGGTTCCCCAGGCTATATGATTTGGGAGAGTCTTTTCCTCTGTAAGCACCTGTGTTTCCCTACAAGAAAAAAAGTGAATTAGTTACAGGATCTCCGATGGCCCAGGCTTCTATGTTCCAACAAATGGAATAATGAGTGCCTAATGGCAGCCATTTTCAATGTCCCGACTTGACAACTCGTCAGAACCCCACCCAAGAGAAAAGCCAATCTCAAGCCCAACTTGTCAGAGCCCCACCCTATAGAGAAGCTGATTTCAAGCCCAGGTATGTGGGTTTTGAAGGTAAAGTCACTGGGTTTCCATTGAGATGAAGATGGGGTCCCTTTCCCCCACCTGCTGTCCCATCCGGGAGGCCTGGTGGACCTGCCCACAACTGCTCCTGGGCTGTTGGCAGTGATCCAGAGACACAGACACACAGGGCAAAAACACAGGGCAAACTGCTCCTGGCTCTCCCCATGGTGCGTGGTCACTTTCCAGTGGTGCAGTACATCAAACTAGTAGAAACCAACCACGTTCTAGAAATTCAGACAGTGAATGCAAGAACAGAAATAGACCAGATTAGCCCATAACAAACCAGAAAAAAAGTCATGACTTTATCAATACCATTGCCGTATATGGGGTGCAATGGTCAGTATAATTAGTGCCAGCGGAGGGAGCAGGCACGGGTTTGGAGGGTGGTGGGAAATGAGGGTCTTTGGTGATGGGAACACACTGGTGGTGGGATTTATGTTGGATGATGAAATATTAAATTTTAAAAAATTAAAAAAGGAATAATGAGTGCCTCGCCATGGCCTTAACTGTATTAAGAGGGTCAAATTAAATGCTAGCTCACTTTGAAGTAGAAAAATGGGGTTTACCTAACAACTAATTTATAAATTGTTACTATTTACAAGGGTTTTTTTTTTTTTTGCTTTTTTGGGTCGCACCTGGCGATGCTCAGGGGTAACTCCTGGCTCCGCACTCAGGAATTACTCCTGGCGGTGCTCAGGGGACCATATGGGATTCCGGGGATCGAACCCGGGCCAGTTTAGTCCGGCGCCGGCAAGGCAAACACCCTACCCACTGGGCTATCGCTCCGGTCCCTACAAGGTTTTATTTCCCATTACAAATAAAAGTTGGTCAGTATTTATATAATAAAACAAATGGATGGAGAGAAGCAAAGGGCCCAGTAGAGGGATCTATGTTTTAAATGTTATCCAGATTATAATTTACTCAATGAAACTATTTGCCTCACCTAAAAAAGATATTATAAAAATTTTGAAACTGAACTCTTATTTCCGTGTCATAAATAATATAGTGAAAGTATATCACAAAAAAATTAATACTAATGCTCCAAAAGACAGGAATTTTCCTAACAAATAAATAACTACTGCTTCTTTTTGTTTTTCAAAACTTTTAATCAATTTTATTCAGGGTAAGAGGAAGCTTGCATACATTTACTCAATTTCTAGGTAGATACGTTTAAATTCAGAACTTAAAAAAAGTCTTTGAAGATTTCACTAGTCTATTTTTATTTCTTCAAGTGCAGACATTTCTGTTAATAAGTAAAGAGAAAAGTTTTCTTTGTCATTAAAACATAATGAACACAGAATGCTTTAGTTTTAGGCTACAACATAGTTCTTGGACAGACGTATTATGTCGCAAAATGATTGCGCAATAATGGCCACATCCATCACAAAGTTACAGTTTAATCTTGGAATGGAAACGTTAAGATCTCAACTTTTAAGTGTACAATGCAGTATTGTTAACTATACACGCCATACTGTGTATTATAGCCTCAGACCTTATTCATAACTGGAAATGTGTACCTTTGGGCCATGTTCATTATTTCTTGCAACCACCAAACTGTTTTCTATCTCTGAAATTGACTTTTTTCAATTTCGCATAAAATTCAGGGTGTGTATCAAGATAGAGAGATAAAATACATACAAATTTTTCTTATTTTCAAGATTTTGCTGTTAAAGATAGTGCTGCAAGAAATACAGGAGTGCAGATAGCTTTTCAAGGTCACATTTAATTGGCCAAAAAACACAGATATGGGGATAACTGTACCACCGGTAGCTCTCGTAGAACTAGGAAACTCCATCTATTTTCTATAGCAGAGATGTCAGCTTCTGTTCCCACAATTTATATTCTCCTGCACACTTACAGGGTTCTCTATACACAGCTTCACCCACATATGTTATCATATGTCTATTTCATGGCAGTCCTAGAAGGTGTGAGTTTTGGGTGCTTTGAAGATAATCCTTTGACGATAATCCTCTGTCCCATATGCAGCTGAAACAGTTACCACTTTGTGTACGCATTCAGATTATGTTTTCCTAATGGGAACTATAATCTTCAAATATTTTTAAACCTTAAAAATTTTTAATACCAAATTTTTAATTGGGTATGATAATCCCTGAATTTTTCTAATTGTTTTGGGTCTTTTTTATTTGGCTCAGTTTAGTGAAATAAAAGCTTAGCAGCTGGAGATCATTATAAAATTTAAATAGAGTAGCTGTGAGTTGGCTCTATGGTTACCAAAGCATTTTGGCTTATCTTTTTTAAAGTTCTTTAGGTGAAAAATTCTTTCAATAAAATCTTTTGGTTGGAATCATCAGTATTCCAGTAGGCCCTGGGTGGGGAATGGAAGTGGGTGGGAGGACGGTAGCAATCCTGCTGCTCCTTAGCGCGTTTTCAGGTGGGTTTAAGTCTTTATGGGAAAGAAATAACGTTTAGAATATTGTAGGTATAGTTGTTTTTACGTGACTCTATTCTTGTCAGATACATAGAATAAATGTTCCCACATAGGAGGAAAAGGAATACTTTGCATTTTATTTGTCTGTGTTTAAAATTACCTTACCTAGCTAAATAAAATATAAAAAGTGTGTGCGTTTTGGGGCCGGAGCAATAGCCCAGCGGGTAGGGCGTTTGCCTTGCACGTGGCCGGCCTGTGCCAGCCCGGGTTCGATCCCCGGCATCCCCTGTGGTCCCCCGAGCACCGCCAGGAGTAATTCCTGAGTGCAGAGCCAGGAGAAACCCCTGAGCATTGCCGGGTGTGGCCCAAAAAAAAAAAAAAAAAAAGTGTGAGTTTTGATTCCAATGTGATGATTAGAGGTTTTGGCTTCTTTCCTGCACCTGTCAGCCATTTTCTATTCTTCAAGAGATATTTACTTAGCTCCTTTGTCAGCTTTGAAAGCAGATATTTGGTGGGGTGGTTGTTTGGTTTTTGATGTTTTTCTGCCAAGTCATATACATTCTTGCTGTGTTTTGTATATTAACTACCCTTTATTAGCTATATGCTTTACAAATATTTTATTTCATTCTTTTAGATTTCCCCTTTTTTTTGTTGATGGTTTCTTTCACTGTAAGAAAATTTTTAGTTTGGAATAATTCCATGTGATTCTGTTGTTTTTTGTTTTCTTTGCTTTTGTTTTCTTTGCTTTTAAATCAAAAGCAATTACTCCAAAATCAATGTCAAAGAGTTTTCCTTGATGTTTTCTCCTGGGAGTTTTGTGGTTTCAAGATTTTACCATTGGATCTTAATCAATTTTTTTTTTATGAATTGATATATTTATTTTCTCCCCCCAAATTTTATTACTCCATTTTAGACATACAATTGCAAGATGCTCATGCAGAATTCTGGTTCCACAGCATTCCAACACCCATCCCTCCACCCAAACCCATCTCCCATCACCAATGTCCCCACCTCCCTCCCCCCTCCCACACCTCAACTACTTGGCAGGTTCTGTATGTCTTCTCTCTCCTCTCTATCTCCCTCCCGCCAAACTTTCCTGGATCAAAGGACATTGCTGTTTCCACTATTTTGATGGACCACGTGGCTGCAAGCGGCCGCGCGACCTGGGCTCAAACTGGTTTTGCTCTGTCAATCTGGTCATGAGGTAGTATCCCAGCGTCCGCGAAGGTGGTGGCTAGTGTGGTGGGCAAGTCTCATCTGGCTGCTTCCGGGACCCCCAGAGGTGATGGGCCCACTCCCAAAACCCATCTGTCCTCCCGGGAGCCCCATGGTCAGCTTAGCCGGGGGTGGGGGGAGCGGAGTTCCAGCTTCCCCAGGAAATTCCGAGGCCCGCATGCCTGGATCTTAATCAATTTTGTGTTGATTTTGGTACATACAGCAAGATAGGAGTCATGTTTTGTTATTTTAATAAGTGACCTTGCCTCAAAAGAAAGTGACTAAGATAAAAAAAAAATACAGACAGCCCACAGAATGGGAAAAAATATTTACCAACTACCCATCAGATAAGGTATTAATATTCAAGAACTGGTAAAATTTTACCAGTAAAGTTTTACCAGTTAAGAACTGGCAAAACTCAACCCCATCAAAAAATGGGGAGAAGAAATGAACAGAAGCTTCCAAAAAAGAAGAAATTCGAATGGCCAAAAGGCATATGAAAAAGTGCTCTTCATCTTTAATCATCAGGGAGATGCAAATCAAAACAACAATGAGGTACCATCTCACACCACAGAGACTGGCACACATCCAAAACAGCAAGAACAACCGGAGCTGGCGTGGATGTGGGGGGGAAAAGGGACTCTCATCCACTGTTGGTGGGAGTGCCGACTGGTCCAGCCCTTTGGAAAACAATATGGGCATTCCTCCGAAAACTAGATATTGAGCTCCCATTTGATCCAGCAATAGCACTCCTGGGAATATACCCGAGACCGAAAAACACATAGCAGAAACACTATCTGTACTTCTTTATTCATCTCTGCGCTATTCACTATAGCTAGAATCTGGAAACAACCTAAATGCCCGAGAACAGAGGACTGGCTAAAGAAACTGTGGTTCATCTACACTATGGAATACTATGCGGCTGTGAGAAAAGATGAAATTATGAAATTTACCTGCAAATGGATGGACATAGAGACTATCATGCTGAGTGAAGTTAGTCAGAAGAAAAAGGACAGATATAGAATGACTGCATTCATTAATAGGACATAAATAAATACCAGTGTTTTACTAAATGTGGGAAATGTAATGGCAGATTAAAACTCACCATTGAATATACACAAAGAGACTTAAGTGATAAACTCTAAATATCTGCAGGGCTAGCCACAATGTGTAAAATAAGAGGGAGAGAGATGCAGAGACAGAGAGAGAGAGACAGAGAGAGAAAGAGTGGAAACGGAGCTGTCTGCTATTAAGGCAGCATGGGGGTGGGCGGGAAGGGGTGGGGTACATTGGTGGTGGAAATGGGGCACTGGCAGAGGGATGGGTGCTGGTATACTGTATTACCAAGAACCAATTATGAACACCTTTGTAATTGTATGTTTCACGGTGGTATAATAAAAAAAAGAACTGGCAAAACTTTTACAAGAAAAGAAACCTCCAACCCATCAAAAAATGGGGGAGAAGTGAAAAGAAACTTCCTCAAAATAGATACATAAATGGCCAAAAGGCACATGAAAAAATGCTCTAATCAGGGAGACGCTAATGCAAAATGTTGCTAACCAGGGAGATGCAAATCAAAATAATAATGAGATATCATCTTACCCAACAGAGACTGGCACACATCCAAAAGATCATGAACAATGAACAACCAGTGCAGGCATGGATGCAGGGAGAAAGGAACTCTCCTTCATTGTTGGTGGTAATGCCAACTGATTCAGCCTTCTTGGAAAACAATATGGACATCCCTCCAAAATCTAGAAATTGAACTCCCATTTGACCCACATTTGGGAATATGCCCGGAAGTGCAAAAACACACAAGAGAAATGACATCTGCACTTCTAAATTCATTGAAATACTGTTCACAATAGCCAGAATCTGGAAACAATCCGAGTGCCCAAGAACAGACAACTAGTTAAAGAAACTGTGGTAGGGGCCGAGCAATAGCACAGTGGGGATGGTGTTTGCCTTACACACAGCCAACCCGGTTCAATCCCTGGCATCCCATATGGTCCCCTGAGCACTGCCAGGAGTAATTCCTGAGCAAAGAGCCAGAAGTAACCCTGAGCATTGCCGGGTGTGACACAAAAAGAAAAAAAAAAAGATAAGAAACTATGGTACATTTTCACAATGGAATACTACAGAGCTATGAGAAAAATGAAATCATGAAATTCACTTATAAATGAATGAACATGGAGAGCATTATGGTATTATGCTGAGTGAAATGAGACAGAAGGAGCAGGACAGACACAGAATGACCGCATTTATTTGCATGTTATAAAAAATAGTCTGAGACTAACACTCAAGGACAGCAGAAACAAGGGCCTGGAGTACTGGTTTCATGGTGGGAAGCCTGCCCCCAGTGCTGGGGCGAGGGCGTTTGGGATAGAGAAGGGACCACTATGACAATGATGGTTGGAAAAGATCACTCTGGATGGGAGATGTGTGTGAGAGTGGGTAAAGGACCAAACACTGGCCTCTGTACAGTATCTGTATTGCAAACCATAATGTCCAAAAAGGAGAGAGAGAGAGAGAGAGAGAGAGAGAGAAGAGAGAGAGAGAGAAAGTGCCTGGTCATAGAGGCAGACTGCGGGGTGGGGTAGGGGTGGTGGAAGGAGGGATACTGGGACATTGGTGGTGGGAAATGTAAGCTGGTGGAGGGATAGTGTTGGAACATTGACTGAAATCCAATCGTGGAAGCTTTGTAACTGTATATCTTATGGTGATTCAATAAAAATAAATAACTTTATTAAAAATGTGACTTCCCCCGTTTTTCTTAATATTATCTGTGGAAGAAACTATTACTGTTCCACTGTGTCTTCTTGGCTTTAAAGTATTGGTTTAGAATAGTACTTTAATTGATCCTGACAGAGAAAACAGCTGTGGTCTATAGCCTTCATTCATCTGTATAAAGAAAATATAATTATTTTTAAAAATCGAGGACTCCTTTCTTGAGAAGTTATAAATTGAATTGTATTTCTCCCAAGCCCCTAGATTAATCTGTTACATTCCTAACCCTTGCTATGCCAGACTAGCATCACTGCTGATGTAATTAAGGAAGGTGAGGTCATATCAACATGAGAAACTGGGTCTCTAAACCAATATGACTAGAATCCTATAAAAGGGAAATTTGGACAGAGACAGCCACACACAGTGAACTCTGTGAACATGAAGACAGAGACTGGGTGAAGGCAGCACATTTACCAGAAACTAAGAGGTCATAAAACTTGTCTCCTTCACAGTTGTCAGACGGCACCAGCACAGCCAACACCCTGACTTCCTGAATGATGAGGCAGTATATTGTTGTCATCTTAGTCCCCTAGTTTGGGGACATTGTTGCAGCAACCTGCACAGAACTAATATGGGAAGCTATCTCATCCTCTGATGTTGTTAAGGTTAAATGAATTCAGTCTGAAAATCATCTGTGGCTTCTTTGTAATTTTAAGAGAAATACAACTTTTCTACTGCAAAAAAGGAACGTGGATCTATCATAGAAATTAGAAAAACAAATGAACTCCATGTGAGTTCATTGAGAAGCACTTAATAAAGACACTGCTAAAATGATAAACGCTAAAATGCTAAAATGATACTGGAATTACAAAGGTCAATGTGTGCCTGGGTTCCATAAGGGCGAAGGGTGTAGATGTCTGAAAACTATTTTCCTTCTTAGGTTCACATGAACTTGAGAAAGATGATTCCAAAATCCAAAAGTCAAATGTGAAGAATTACGACCTCTCAAGGGATACAACCAGTTTGTGTCAATCTAGCCCTATCATGTTCATTGTAATAAAGCCAAAAAATAAATAGGCCAGTATTCACTGATGAGTGAATACATTGTCAATAAAAAGGAACATTATTTACTCCCTGATAGAAAATAAAAGCCCCACAAGGTGTTGCAGGTGTGGCTGCAGTGCCTGGCTGTGTTGGCAGGTGGCAGACAGGAGACAGACTTGTCCACACCCAGGGCTCTGCCCCATGGGCCCTGGATGGTTGATGGTCTGGACATAGAAAAACACTGGGCCCCCTGGGATGAACACAGAGCCACGGCAGAGCCTGGCAACCTACCTGTGGTGTGATTCGACATGCCAAAAACAGTAACAATAATGGACCTCATTCCCAATGAATGGAGACGTTACTGGCACCCACTCAAGCAAACTGATGAACAACAGGAAGACGAGTGATACAAGTGATGCAAGAAAATAAAGAGAATAAGCAAATCTTCAGAGATAGGTTAATGTTCCCTTAGGTCAGAAAGCCTGGAAGGTAACGGAGAATATTAGCTAACGGATATAGGAATACTTGTGCGGGTTCTAAAATCCTCTAAAAATTGCTGTGATGCTAGTAGTACTCTGTAACCGTACTAAAAAATCAAATGTACTAAAAATCATTGAATCACTTAAAAATATGGATGTGTATAGCACATAAATCATATCTCAATAAAGCTGTTATTTTTTTCCAGTTTATAATTTTAACTTTTGGAACAGTAATTTACTGTGTGAGATCGTGTTGGGTTTTCCACCTTGATTTATGGTGGTTGCTGCCACTTGCTCCAGTATGGCCATTTGTAGTGGCCTCTAGCTTTTGGCAACATGCCTTGTCACTCTCTCTGAAACCAAATTAGCTCTTGGTCAGTGCAGAGTTAAACAATTTTTTGCTGCATTTTCCCCAGGTCTTCACAAGACCTGGAAAAATAAGAGTATCTTATATCAATTAAAAGAAAACAGGAGACATACACTAGTCCACAATGTAAGAGTTTTGTTTTGAAAGAAACCTATTTTAGTAACATTTCTGTTGCATTTATTAGAATAGGAAGCCATCAAGCATTACATTTATTAGATCCTTCTTTCATTAGTTACAGAATCTAATTCCATACATTACTTTACATGGGGACAATAGGACTCTGGGTTAATGAGTAGAGTTCTTTTTCATATGTGAATTAGCATAAATCCCACTTTCATCCTGCCAAGTGTTGATGCCAAATCTTTTGGAGCCATTTAGGTCTGTGAACTGAGAACGGCATTTTCTGTGGACTAGCGAATACTCACACTGAGGAGAATAATCCTACAGGAGAAAATGAGAAAAAATATTAAATGACTGGATTTTGTAAAAAGGAGTGCTTTTATCAAGTAATGATCAAAATGTTGGTTTGGTCAATTTTCAAGCCCTGGCCAATGGTCAATTTTTAAGCCCTAGTTATTCAAACTTTCAATTATAAATGCCTCAAATAAAACAAACAACTATTGTGTTTAAAAATATAATTCTGATAAACACTAGTTTATGATTTGTATTTATAGAACTAAAAAAAAATTAACAAGTAATTTTTTTCTAAACCATAAATATGTACTTCATAGTTGAAATTTTATAATCTTATATATGGAAAATTGTATCCAAATCATTGTAATTTAATCATTATTTAATACCATCATAAAAATTATTAAAAGTTACAGTTCAACAAATATATAGACTGTTGAGTTATAAATTAACACTTGAATCAAGTTATACTTACCAATAAATTTGCAATGCCCCAAGATTCATTACTATGAAAATTTACCTCAGCATAAACTAATGAGATTTAAAGTATTTATCCTTAAACACTTCACAAAAGCATCTATTGGAATAAAACAAGACACCATCACTGACCATTTCCCAAAGCATATATTTATTCTTTCAGATTTTATCAAAGGTAATAGTACATTTAGTACATAAAGTTCTTGAACTGTTTTTCTAATTTCTGCTTTAAACTAGTACTGATTTTGTTTTGTTTGGGGCCACATCTGGGAGTGCTCAGGGCATACTCCTAGCTCTGCACTCAGGAATCATACCTTGTGATCCTCAGGGGACCATATGGGTTGAACCCAGATCAGCAAAGAGCAAGACCGTATTCCCTACACTGTCTTCCAAGCCCTGGTACTAATTTTAAAGCACTAAAGCAACATTGAAATGGAATCACTGCAAATATAAAACAGTGGGGAAAAACACCAACATAGTTCTAATCTTAGACTGGCTGTAATAAACATAACAGAAAAAATTAACCATTATGTTCAATCATAATAATAATTTATGGCAACTGGGTTGTTGCTTGTTTGGTTCTGTTGTAGGCCATACCTAGTGGTGCTAAGACTTCCATCCATCTCTATGCTTAGGGCTGACTCCTGGTGGTGCTCAGTGGAGTATATGTGATGATGCCAAGATTGAACCCGGGTCAGATGCATGCAAGGCAAGTGCCCTCCCACTGTACTGTCTCTCAGCCAGCTCTCAGCCCTGATAGTGCCTCTTGTCAGTTTAACTCAGCTGCATAGATCTAACCCATAAAGGTTTGAAGGACGAATTATTAGTCCCAATTGATATGTAAAAAAAAAGATATTTTTGCTTAAAATCTCAGGAGAGTGTTTAAAGAATGCCAACACTGACTCCACCAGGCCTTCAGGCACACTTTACCCCATATCCCTCCAGGAATTTCACTAAAGTCTTTAAAATCTTTTTGGTTGTTTTTGTTTTGGGGCCACACGGGCAATGCTCAGGGTTACTCCTGGCTCTGCACTCAGGAATTACTCCTGAATTGCTCGGGAACAATATGAGATGTCTGGGACAGTCACATGCAAAGCAAATGCCCTCCCTGCTGTGCTCCCTCACCAAACTCTTGTGTCACTTGTATCACTGTCTTCCTGTTGTTCATCGATTTGCTCAAGCAGGCACCAGTAACATCTCCATACTCCCTGTGCATGCTAGTGTAGCCCAAGGGCATCTGCTTGCTCCAGGAACATGAAGAGCCTCAAACCATCATTCAGATCATGGGAATGAGGTCTATAATTATTACGGTTTTGTAATATTAAATATGACACGGGTAGCTTGCCAGGCTCTGCCATGTGAGTGGTATACTCTCAGTAATAGGCTCTCAGTTCATGCATTTACAACGGGGAGAATCAGTTTTTCTCTTGGGTTGAGCTCTGATGAGCTGTGGAGTCTGGATGTTGAAAATGGCTGCCCTCATGGTGTGGGAGTTCCTCTGGCTTCTTGCGAGGGCTCTACTGGAATGGCAGGCCAGGGCTAGAACCTGCCTTCCCTCCTGGATGCCCCATGATCAGCCAAGCAGAGGGAGAGCCAGTAGCAGGCCCCATAGAACCACATGGTGTGGTTCCCTCTCACCGCCATGAATTAATAAAATCAATTAAAATTGTAATAATGTTAATTAAATATGACAAATTATAGGAACCTGTTTAATATAATTATTACAAAGGAAGCATATATATAATTCCAACTTTAAAAATAAGGCAAGGGTAGGAGCAAGGGTTAGGGCTCAATCCCCAGCACCATAGGTCCTCCAGAACATGGTCAAGCGTACCATAAAGGCCCCTGAACAGTGCTAGTCACGGTGTTGTTTGCCCCGACACCCTAAGACCCAACCAATATAACATCCCCAGGTACCAGGACTGAACTGTCAGCTCAGTTGACTGGGTATTGGTAAGAGTGGTCCCTGGGCCCCTGGAGCACCACTTATGAGACCCCCTTTCACACACACAAAGAATCAAAATGAAACAAACACACACAAACACACACACACACACACACACAAGCATGAAGCTGACCAGAAAGAAAATCAGGTCCAGCAAAAAAACAACACTATGAATGAAGTACTCAATACTGACCGTTCGGGCCTAAGGCCAAATTAAGATGAGGGCATACTAGAAAATCATTACCATTTCTTTGTCTGATTTTATTTGGGAGGGTGCTCAGATGCTCCCAACCATACTTGGTAGTGCTGCCCATGCCCATCGGTGCTAGAGACACAAGGAACACAGCTGGTACTGCTTCAGCAACCACGCAATGCCAGGGGTCTCCTGGAGCTTCCAACAACAATGAGTGCACATCCTTCCCAACCCCAAGCCGTATCTCTGTGGGTCATTAAGTATGCAGAAATCAATCAATTCAGAATCACTAGGATTCTGGCCTCTTTTAGTGTACATAACTATCATTATGTCCAAGATAGATTTTTTTTCCAGAAAAACAGCAACCTAAGAGCAGAAAAATGGCAAACTAAGAGCAACCTGAAAGCTTCTTATGTGCACATGGGATTTCTGCAACAAGACCATAATCTTGCAATCCAGCTCATGTTTATAGGCTTGACAATACCCATTTCAAAAGCCAGGTCATTCAGATCATAGAGTTGTCTAATAGATAAATTTATTGAAATACAATTTTAAGTAAAAGAAAGACAGGAAGAGAGTCTGGAGAACTGTAGGAAAGAGAAAAACAAGGAAAGGGAACCACAACAGCCAAAGAGCCAAAGCATTCCCCAATTTCCCTAGCTGGACTTGAACCAATCAGGGTTTCCTCGACTTGGACAGGGAGAATATTAGGGAAGTGAGATCCTTGGCAGAGGTTGTCAGGCCTGAGTTACTTTGCATTCCTGCACCACAGAAAAGATTCTGACATAGCTTCCGGTCTGCAAAG